>PKSG01000062.1:0-13152 GCA_002916505.1 Tolypocladium paradoxum | reverse complement strand
CCGCCGCCGCCGTCGTCGTCGTCGTGGGGGGCGACGGGGACGGGGTCCGGGACGGTGGGTATGCCGGAGACGCTGCCCCTGCGGAGGGCGGCCGTGGGATAGACGTAGGCGGGGGCGCGGTCGGCGGCGGCGGCGGCCGGGTTGTCGAGGGCGCGGAGGCGCTTCTCCGTCTCGGAGAGGTGGCCGTTGTAGAAGGCGTACGAGTGCATCTTCATGAGCAGCACCATGGTGTGCAGCAGCAGGAAGACCTGGGCGGTCCAGGTCCACTCGAGCCAGAAGGGCACGCCGATGAAGACGGCCAGCCAGGCGACCTGGTAGACGCTCTGCAGCGCCATGCCGCCCCGCTTCCAGGTCCAGGCGCCGCCGGCGGGGCTCGCGCGCATCCAGCGGTTGAGCGGCAGGCTGACGGCGGTGCCGGCCACCATGAGGAAGTCGGCGACGGCGAGGTGCCACAGCTTGACGGTGAAGAGGGACCAGATCTCGAAGCGCATGGGGTGGCCCGTGTCGCGCAGGTTGCGCAGCATGGTGGTGATGCCCATGATGGCGAGCCCGATCCAGAAGAGGTTGAAGAAGCCGTGGAAGTCGCGGTAGTCGCTGGCCGGGTCGAAGTGCGAGACGCGCGACGCGAACTCGATGGTCGGGAAGATGCGCCGGCGCTGCTCCGCGCGGGCGAGCTTGCGCGCCGAGGAGAGCGACTTTGCCGACGGGGGCGCATTGTCCGGCACGGGCGTCGAGCGGCCGCTGGGAGCAGCGTCAGCGAGGGCGCTCGTCACGGTCGTCGTGGTGCATGTGGTCATACCTCGTCATGCCGCTCGCCGTGTCCGTCTCCCCCGGCTGCGCGTCCGCCTCGGCCGACGGCTTGCGCGAGAGCTGCGACAGCTGCGAGTGCTGCGGCTTCCGGAGCCGCGGCCGCAGCGCATGCCCGCGATCATGGCCGTTTGCCACGACGTCCGCCATCTTCTCCGTCCGCCCGTCTCCCATGCGCACCCCCGAGCAGCAAGCTCTCCGCGCAGTGGCAGCAGCAGCAGCAGCAAGAAACCTCAATCCTTCCCAGCGCAGAGCAGACCGGGCCGTATCGCAGGCATGCACCGTAAACGAGGGAGGAAAAGGGAAACGAAACGGGGAGACGCGCTGTGGCGTGGTCGACCACGGCGGTCTTGTTGGGGTGAGGTGGTTGAAATAGTACGTACCTACCATTACGACGCCCTCGTTCGAAGGAGGTCCCGGCGACTCACCCCCTAGTCGGCCTTACGTCACCAAGTGTCAGAGCTGATGAGCACGTCACACCATGACGCTGCGAATACACAAGGTAGGCTGGCTGCCGCAAGGGGAACATGCCGAAGACGAAGACGGACGACGACGACGCGTTTGCCCCGATTCGAGGTGGTTGAACGGCCTGCAAGTTGAACACGGCGTGCACCCCAGCCAAAGCTACTCCATATAGTTCAGAGTCACTCACCACCACATCAAGTCCTCCGTATCCGTACTTGTCAGAAAATGCCATAAAACTATGCAAATACGCTCCATGCCCATGCCCATGCCATGCCCCAAATGCAACCTTTCCCCAAATGCAGCTTCGCCTACACATGTCGGCAAACCCCAGGCCGCAGATGCAACGCCGTCCGTCACGCCCACGACGAGATAATGCACCGTACACTCCGTATTACATCACAGACCCATCACACGCCCAGTCTGCTCCCCTCGGCCGGCAGATAGCGACTGTGCACCGTGAATCCCCACGGCATGTGCACCCACCACTCGCCCTCGAGGTGCTGCAGATACGTCCTCCACCACTGCGCGTTGCCGCTGCCCAGGAACACCATGTAGCTGTGCTCCTCGGCGTGCAGCCTCCTCGCGAACCGCTGCAGCCCCTCCTGCGCCAGGAACCGCCGCTCCTCCCGCCGCCGGTTCTCCAGGTCGTCCGCCTGCCAGCCGGGGTCCACGACGGGGTCGACCTCCCTCACAATGTGCAGCGTCTGGCCCAGGGGGCGCACCGCCCGCGGGAAGAGCAGCTGCAGGTAGCCGCCGTTGGTCGCGCGCGTGCGCCGCACGCGTGGGGACACTTTGCCCTTGATGATGCTGCGCTTGGCAAAGTCCTTGGCCTTGTAGTAGAGCACCTCGTCGACGAGGTTGGTGCCGAGCCACATGTTGACCATCCTGTCCATGGTCGCGTTCAGGTCCGACCCGGCCTGCCGCAGGTCGCTCGCGTACACGACCCGGAATGTCGTGAGCTTGTACTCGAGCTCCAGGAGGTGCAGCTGCAGCCGCATGACGGGCTCGTCGCCCATGATGAAGCTGTCTCCCAGCCGCGGCGTCGACGGCCTCCACCCGCCGCTGCGGAAGCTGTTCGACGTCGACGTCGTCGACTCCTGCGACTTGGCCGACGGCGTCGGGCTCAGCTCCCGCAGCATGCTCTGGGTCCGGTGCACGTTGCGCGCGTAGTTGACGCACAGGAAGAAGTCATGGTACGCCCTCCCCGTCCGGCTCGTCGGCTGCTCGCGGATCGCGTCCCTCCCGCGCTGTGCCGCCACGTGGAAGCCGACGCACTTGACGAGCAGCTTTTCGTAAAACGCCTCGAGGTACGTCGCCACCGTCTGCCAGTGCACGTAGAACCACATGGCCGACACGTTTTGCACGCCGTGCTTGAGGAAGGTGTGCGCCAGGTTCGTCGCCGGGCCGGTCCGGTTGTACGCCGACAGACACGCGTTGAGCACCACGTTCTCGACCTGATACCGCGCCAGCAGCTCCGCCACCTCCTCCGCCTTGGCCAGGTGCGTCTCGGGCATATGGTAGCCGTGCCCGTTGGAGACGTGCTGCTTGGCAAATAGCAGCCAGGGCACCAGGTTCCCGTGTCTGCGTGGCCCAGTCAGCATCTTCGGGCTCGATAGGGGTCGTGGAGTAATTACTCCGTAAATACTCACTCGTCGCGCATGATTCGACCGTGCAGGTCAAAGTGCACCAAGTTAAACTCGACCCTCTGCGCCGCCCTCATCTGCAGGTGTCGCTCCAGCTCCTCCCTGCTCCCCGGCCGCACCACCTCGAGCAACAGCCTGCTCCGCAGCTTCTTCTGCAGCCTCATCAGCGGCCACTGCGCCAGGTCGGGCTCCGGGTCGCGCTCGGCCCCCATGCGGGTAAAGTCCCGCGCAATCACCAGCAGGATCTTGAACTGCGCGTTCTGGTCGGCCTGGACCGCCGCGAGGGGCAGGGGCGAGGGCCTGGGCGGGTGGAGGAAGCGCGGGGCGGGAAAGTCGCTAATGCGGGTGACGTGCAGGCGCAGCTTGGGAAGATGGGCTATCTGCACGGCTTCGAGGAGCTCCCAGGCGAGGCAGTGGACGCCGCCCAGCGTCTTGTTGGTAGGGTCGACGTCATGGTGTTCCACGACGTAGATCTGCGCCTCCGTTGCACTGACGCCAAAGAGCCCTGCCTTGAGCTCCAGCTGGCTCAGCAGCCTTTCGCCGTACTCTTGTATGAGGCTCTCCGCCCTCGCCGCCTCGTCCGCGCCCCTGTCGGCTTCCGTCAAGCTCTGGGCGCTCCATCGCGGGCGATCCGAGCTCCGGAGGTACGTCTCGAGGATGGCGCGGTACTGGACCTCCTGGAAGGGGTCCGCTATGACAGCCGTGACGGCGTCGTGGTCGTTGATGCGGATCGAGACCCGCCACGAGCGGCGCAGGTTGGCGGCGTTGCCGGCCGAGGAGGCAGAGGAGTCGTCTACGTCTTGCGGTCGTGACGGGTAGGAGCGTATGTACACGACGTCCATCTCCTGGTCCCGTGTCGCTGCGAGGGTGCGGGTGCGTACGTGGAGTGCATGTTCCGTTCTGGTGTCGCGTGCGAGGGCTTCAGGGCGGTCCAGGCTGCAATATAGGCGTCAGCTTCGTCTGTGTGCTTGTTGATGCGAGCAGCACGATCGGGTCAGGGGCTTTGTGCTTGGAAGCTGCAGTACCTGATTAAGCTTCGTCTACAAGGGTGCAAAGCGTATGCTCGTCTTTGCCATGGCCCCAGCAGGCCCTTGGCAATGCTTCGTGATCGGGGAATGGAAACGCCACGTCGAGATCCTGGGGACGGGAGTTGAAAGGATGGAGTGGAGGTGGGTGAATGGGGAAAGGAGACGGCGGGCGCTAAGAGAGATGAAGGATGTGGGAGCGGCAAGGGCCGTTGGAATACGCGCTACGGCCGCAGCTTGGGGCGCCAGGTACAGCCGCTCTATTGTCTCTCGCGGCAGTCATTGCCTGCTGTTAATACCGACCATGAGGCGGTCCTGTGCTGGGCGCTCGTGATGGCAAAGAGTGGAATCCCGCCTCTCGATGTTCTCGTGACGTGCCATTGCTGCTGCCTTCTGACTTGCGAGCGAGTCTCTTGTTCCACGACACCTCGGCCGTCCTCGATGGCACGGGCATACGATCCGCTCCCAGGCCTTTCGTCCCGTGCACATTCTTTCATTCTTCCATGCGCTGCGAGGATCCGTTGAGCCGCATCGACGCTAGAGGCAGAGCGTGGAAGCGGCACGCCGTGGGCCACCCGACATCGACATGTATGCACCACAATGCCACCGCATTGAGGCACTGCTCCCTTGAGTGGCGCGTGACAAGGCAGCAGCCTTGACTGGCATCTTCCTCGATGGCTTGCCCGGTCTGGGCCGAATCTGTGTACGTACCATTGAGTCACCTCTGGACATGACCTCTACGATAGACATGACGAGCAATCTCGGTGAACGAGAGGCAGGCCGCTACCGAGCAGCATGGACGACGAGTCCATTGTCCAGTGCATCCAGGCAGACATTGCTTTAACCAAGTCCCGAGTCCTCCACACATACGTCTGTCAGGCGAGTCGCCTGGCGTCACAAAACATCACGCAATATACTCGTACATGGTCTGTCAAGCGCACAAGCATCGCCTCTCCTCACATTGCATCAACCGACATCTATCCTCTAGCAAAAGAGTGTGGTATCCTCGCCGCCGCACTTCCAACCCAAACGCCCGTCTCCGCGTAAGCGGAAGACGCAAAACCGCACCCGCGGTATGCATGCAGCCCAACCAGACACTCCCATCTCCAACTGTACAGTCACTGACGACTGCTGCCGAGACAAGCAGGCCCTGCTCGGCAGACGCGGGATCGCCGCGCCATGAGCATGCCCCTTGTCAGGCAGCGTAGCCTCAACCCTACCCTCCGCCAATTCCAAAGCAGAAAAACAAGCACTCTGTCGTGTAATCATCCAGCGTTGCGGGCGCATCGTGACGCTTCCCGCGCAGCATCATATTTCGTTATCAACACATTTCGTTTCGTCAGTGGTAGCTGAGACCAGCAATGAGAGAGGAAAGCAAAACCAAGGCCAAAAACAATAAACAAGATCTCGTCCGGGGGATACACGCGTCCCGTCCGCCAAATATAGTTTCGCATGTTTGAAATAAGACAAGGCTCTCAAATGTGAAGAATCAAATCAGCATCCCAACGCCAATCATGGATATGCCGAGTACTCTTCGCGGTACGGCTTGTCGTAGTAGTTGCTGTATTGCACGTCGTCGTACGAGTATGACTTTGACGTCTTCACCTTGGGGAACTTCATCCCCGAGGCGCTGTAGCCGCTCTCGCGGACGGGCATCGACGGACGCGTTTCCGTGACGGGAACGGGAACGCTTCCAGCGGTAGAGTAGTAGCGCACCTGCTCCGCCTCCGGTTCAAGACGTCGCGAGTAGCTGCTTTGCAGCTTCGCCCGGCCGCCATCGACCTGATAGCGGGAGACATTCTCTGGCCGGGCAGCCTCGGGGGAGCGGTGCCGCCGGCTGCTCCGGTGCTTGCGATCGCGGGGGCGACGATCATATGCGTCGTCCGAGTCCGATTCCTCCTCGATTTGAGCGTGCATGCGCGAGCGCTCACGGCCGCGAGGAGATGCTTCACCGAAAGCGTTGAAGGTCTGAGCTCTGGCGATGCCTGGACCGGGCCGGGGAAACGCAGCGTCCACAGGCATGGTGCTGGTGCGAGGCGGCTCGCGTCGGGGAGGCGAGCTGGACATGACGGGCGACGTCCCCGCCGACTTCTGGAATTGTGCCGTGAGTCGACTGGTCGGCGATGCGCTCACGACGATGGGGTCGTCCAGCGGTTCTCTCGAGGAAGCCCTGTACGACCGTTCCCGAGACAGCCTTGGGCCATCCCCAGATCCCCGGCGCGGCTTAGCGGAGGAGCGGCGGACGTCGTCGTCGGGCAGGGCAAAGGGCGATGATTGACCAACCACTGGCGGGGGGGTGGGAGCGGGCGGCTGTACGTTCCGTGCGTGGTACGTCGCTGATCGCTGGATGCCGCCGTTCTTGGCTCTCGACGCCTCAATGTAGGAATGCGCGTAGTCAAGTGTGCTGAAAGACCGCTGCGGACGCGGGGGCGCAGGCATGGCAGCAGGGCCATCTTCCCGACCCGAAGACCGGTCTCGCTTGTCGTCGTACTTTTTGCTCGTGGACTTCTTCTTGTCGGACTTCAAGGCCGGAGACTCGTCGTCAAAGGACTCGATGTAAGGCTGGGCATAATGCTTCTTCTCGTCCGCCTCCCGCTTGATCTCCTTGTCCCTCTGCTTCTCTCGCTGCTTCTTCTCGGCGCGGCGCACGTCCTTGGCTTCCTTCTCGGCGCGTCGAGCGGCATCTTCGGCTCTTCGTCGTCGATCACGCTCCCGCTCCTTTTCCCGATCTTTGGCGTCTCGGTCCCTCTCCCGTTCCCTCTCTACTTCCCGCTTCGACGGCCTCTCGACGTAGCCCGCTTCCCGTCTGGATGAGCGCGAGGGTCCGGCGTCGAATATGCGAGGGCCACGGCCGATGTCGTC
The DNA here is from genome assembly GCA_002916505.1 of Tolypocladium paradoxum. Lineage (NCBI taxonomy): Eukaryota > Fungi > Ascomycota > Sordariomycetes > Hypocreales > Ophiocordycipitaceae > Tolypocladium > Tolypocladium paradoxum. The sequence goes on along the minus strand of PKSG01000062.1, from coordinate 6,350 downwards.
CTCCCACGAGCGAGAGTAGGTGTACGTCTTGGAGACTGGAGACGGCGGTGAGCGGCCGGGATTGGTTGTCGGTCGTGGAGGCTCGGCGGTGTAGATGTTGTACTCCTTTGGTGAGGATCGAGGCGTCGAGATGTTGGCCTTGTTCTGGAACTGCTTGCGCAGTTCGGCCAGCTTGACCTGGTCGTCGTATCTCTGGCGCTCGATGTCGTCGGAGAGGAGTTCGTAGGCTTGCTGGACCTTTTGGAACTCGTCTTGCTTCTCTGCCTTGAGTTTGGGGTCCTGGACCTTGTCGGGATGGCACTTCAAGACCAGCTTGCGGTGCGCGGAGCGAATCTCGGGAATCTGTGCATCTTTGGAGACGCCGAGAATCTTGTAGGGATCGGGTGGAAGGGGAGTCATGTTGAGTTGTCGAGGCTGGCAACGCCGTCGAAGGACCAACGCGGTTCAAAACCGGGGGGTGCAAAGGCTAGCAGGCCTTTCCCGTCGATTGTCGGGCGGCGATGTGCTGCGCGCAGTGGCTCTGCTGCGCTGGCTGGGGCTGCGCGAGGTGTTGCACGATCGGTCGTGGGCGGAGTTTGGCGGATCGAGGACAAAATAGCGCACGCGAAGCCGAGGCTGCCCCTTCTCAGACCTCGTGCAACTTGCCTGGCAACGATAAGGGACGACTGGTTCCTGACGGACCGGTCGTTCGTCCGTTGTTGCGAGTCGCACAACCGGGCCGGGCGGTGGTGGTGCTTGGTGTGCCGTCGCTGCTGGGCGGTGGCTGCTGAAGAGTGATGAGGTCACGGGCTTCCAGGGGTTGTAGGGGCGGCTGATTCGCTGAGGGCCGGGAGGGGGCACGTCGAACGATGGGGGGCGGATCAGACAGACACCAGTAAACCGAGCGGGGCGAGTCGGTCCAGTGAGTGGCCGTGGAAGCGCTCAGTGGCCCCGGCGGGTCGTGGATGGCCGATGGACGGGTGATGGTGGTGTCAGGCAAAGCAAAGCGCGCAGAGCCAGGCAAGCGGGCGTGGTGAGTGGTGGAGACGTGGGCGGTGGGTGTGATGTGCTGCGGCGTGTGAGCTCAGCTGATGATGGTTGCGAGGTCGTCGCGCCGTGAGATTGAACAGGCCAAGGGAACGAGGGTGACTCTGACGGTGACTGCTTCGTTGACGCGTGAAACCCGCCTCCGTGTCCCTGGACGCCCGGATGCCTCGGGTCCCGGCGAAGGCGAGAGCGGCAGCCTGGAGGAGCGAGAGGGCGATGACCAACGCTCGCTTGGCCGCCAGATGTCGGGCAAGGTTGATGAGTCGCCGACGCTGCTGCAGCTGCCAGAGCCTTCCCGTGCCTTCGACAGACGGGCGCTGCCAGCGAGGGCGGGGACCAAAACAGCGCCAGAGAGCAGCGAGTCCAGGCCCAATCATGTGCTGTGCTGTCGTTTAGGTGCCGGAAGTGGCGTGGCGGTCCGAGGGGCGGACGCGCGCGTGAGGGGTACGGCGCAGTGAGGGGCAGGTGCGCGGCTGCAGATGTACCAGCTGGGGTACGAAGTATTAAGGTACCTTGCGTACTTCGTACCCCTGGAGGATGGAACGGCTCGCGGGAGGCTACCACCTACCTAATTCTTAAGAAAAGACTCGCGCCGGTACGAAGTCGCGGTGGCTGCGAGGCAGTGCAATGTCGCAAGACGCCCGAGGCCGACCCAAGCACGGAAGAGACGCCCTCCGCCTGGTCGAACGAGGCGACGATGCAAACGACGAGGAGCAGAAGCAAGGCGGATCCGCAGCCTTCAGGACACGCCGCGATTGTCCCGGCGACGCACGCGAAGCCTGCAGAGACAGAGACAGGCGGTGAGACGACGCCGCGCAACAGCTCCATGCATTACCCCGTGAAACGCTTCCTACCAAGCTCGCATCATCTCGTTCGCGCCTGTAGCTTGATAAGACGCCAGTACTGCTGCCGACATATACGCAAAGATGCACATAACCACGCTCTAGACAGGTTCCAAGTCATTTTCGGCGTCGTTCTGGCTTCCCCAGATCCACCAACGGACGCGGCGTGTTGCGAACTGGTAGAGAATCGCCGTTGCTGATTCGCTAGAGGGTTTGTACATGATATTCCCAGCAACGAGAAGGCAGCTGAAGCAGATGCTCCGGACCAGGATAGGGAGATCGTCATGTAGCTGCCTGAGTCGTTCCACGTCGAGCAGAAGACCGCCGGGTTTAAAGGCGTGATATACGGCGAACTAGAATGCCATGCATGCGCGAGCCGTAAAGGAAAATGTAGCCGACTCGTCGTGGTTCGTGACCTGAACGACGCGAAAGAAGCTCACCTGGCCAAATGATATATAGCGAGGAGACTGCCAAAAACCGCGTGTGGGCATCTGACATCCAAGAGCCTATATAAACGCGTTGATGTAGTGAAAGAAAAGGCTGACATAAGTTGTCCAGGGGGAAGCACTCTTACCCGCCCATAGCGGGCCGGGGGGCATGAAGGGATACACGAGTGCTGGGAGCGAGGCTGCCACTGCGCTGAAGAGTTCCGGACTGACAGTACTTCTATCAAAGCAGACGGGTGGTACATCTAAAGGTAGAGGCGCCATTTCGCCTTTGGCTTGATCAACAATGTCCGGGCGACGGGGAAGATGACGGGGATGAGAGATGACATGAAGAGAGCACTAGGTATGGTAGCTAGTATTTGTACAGCTGCCCCAACTTATTGAGTTTGTATTATGGTTCGTTCGCGGGAGCATCAAGGTTTGACACTAGTAAAGTTCCAAGAAAGACGCCTGACACGTAACGTAAAGAATGCAACTCGCAACAACTTCAATCACATGTCTAGGGTTGACGAACCAAAGACACCAGTGCGGTGGGATTTATTAAATCCATATGGCAGGTTCGGGTTCCCCATGTTTTCATAGGCCGTCCCCAAAGATAAGAACGCCACGACAATAGCAGGAAATGGCCGACATCTTCGCCAGGCTCCAGACCACTCTATTCCTTGCTATCACATCAATATCGCACCGAACGGGTTTTTCTTTCCTGACCCTTCCTCTGCGGCAGCTGGTCTTCTCTCAATCCGCCACCTCCTCATCCCTCAGTGGCATGAGGACGAAAATGGTGGGTCGCTCCGGCGAGGGGGGTGGTCTTGCTCGATGGGCCACGCACCCACGGGGCTTTGAGACCGAAGGTGTTGGGTGTTTGCAGCCAAAGAGCCTGGAACTGGTTAGCAGAGTGCGCCTTGGAGAGTGTTGGGCTCGAAGAGACTGCCAATCTCCTCCCGCCGTTACAGCCACGAAGATCTTCTCCAGCAGTTGCAGCTGAGACTGCTGCAGCCACCAAACCAGCAACTTCGAACAGCTCTGGAGAAGCAGAGCCATAGACCGAAGGTGTTGGGTGTTGGCTGGCTCTCCGCGGAACAGGAGGGGGCTAAGCCTTGTCGGAAAAGGGCACCGGGGGGAAACAGCCGAGACAGTGGAACGCGAACCCGTCTTAGACGCTCGTACAGAGGCAGAATTGTCTCCGATGGACTACCCGGGCGGAGATGTTGCCAAAGACGCTGGTGACACTTGTGGGTGTATGATCAGACCCGGCGAGTAAGCTGCTCGCCCATGGGATACCAGCCATGTCAAGGCGCTTTTGACTGCCCCCGGATCGAGGATATCGATGATGGCAATAAACGCTCTGCCCCGGAGGGCGACAAAAAACTCGCTAACCATCATCAATAATGATATAGGAGTCGACAAGAAGAAAGGGAAATGCAAACGGAGAACGACAGAGGGCAAACGGAGAGCGACAGAGGGCGAATGGAGAACGAGGAGGACAGACGCATTTGGAATCTTCAATTTCGAGCATCAGTCTAGAGAGAGAGCTATCTTACCATCTTTAACAGTCATCTTGTATGACAACCTGAATTGTCTTTCCTCCCCATGTTGTCTATGAAAAGGAAGACCTAGGGGCCGCAACGATACTGGCTAAGTACGGTTTTCCATGTACCCCAGTTGCCTGCAACGGGCCAGGACGGACGTAGCGCCGGTGACGCTTGTTGGCGTAGGAGATGGCAAGGGCGAGCAAGATCCTTGCCATTGTGACATGCTGCACGCTGGACTTGCTATCGATTCGCAGCTGGAGCCCCCAGCCTTGGGTGAGGGACCACCACGAGTCCATTCGTCGAGCCACGGGCTGATATGCTGCTGCGTCGTCACCTGGCGGTGGTGGTGGAGACTGGGGAGGGACTGGCGTCTGGCAGCCATCGCCGGAAGCCTCGCTGTTCCCAGATGCGTGGGCAGGGCAGCTACCCCGATGCAGAGCTTTCCGTCCGATGGAGCTTCGGCCAACCAGCTACGGCAAACACGAAGGAGAGCTCGAGGGGGCGAGAAGAGTGGCCGCAGGAGAGAGGCACCAGGGGTCCCCAGGGCCTTGGAGACGAGCGATATATCGCCGACACGACCAACATGGCCGCGCTTAAGTGGCCATGCGTGCGTGATGGACCTGCAGCCCGGCAGGCGGACTGCAGGACACCATCTGGCAGAGGGAGCCTGGGCCAACGATGCAGAGCTCTCGTTTCATGACGGGCGCTCCGCTTCATTTCGCCTTGCCGTAAACAGCTTCACGCCGATGCATGGGGTCCGTATTCCGCTCTGCGTCCCAGGCTGTCTCGACAGACGGAGGGGTCAGAGTCGGAGCAGGCGGGATTCATGCGTGGAGGAGGGGACCGGCGTGGGGCCAGCACAGCACAGGTCAACACAAGGTGCACGGCCAGGGCCAGAAGCCCCGGGCCCAAGCCTCAAGGCCACGCTGCCTCCAGCGACGTCTCACGGCAAGGCTTTCGAGCGGGCGTCGCTACGGACCGCTCGAGACCTGATTGGGCCGGCAGGGGCAGTCAGACGGGACGACAGCGGCCGCTCGACGACGAATCAACTCGCTGCCTGGCGCCGGATGGGTGTGCCGCCTGTGCGCAAGGGTGAGGTGCTGCGGGTTGCCGAATGAGGCAAAAGCACGCAGCTGCGACGAGGGACCATCGGGGGCAAAGGGGCATGGGGAGCCCGATTGACCAGAACCGGGGCCACCATGGGGAAGCCCATCGTCAGCTGGCGGCCGTCGAGACCGTCGCCAACGAACACGAGACGACTCAACAAACCACGCCACAACAATCACCGTCGAGACAGCCTGGCAGCCCAACAGCCGTACGCACCGCCAACCGGAGCCGGCCAGCGAGAGGCTGGACAATGGATGCTGCACGCACTCGTCGGAGGCGGGGCGGCAGATGTCCTATCGCCCGTCCAGCCGCCCTACCCAAGCGTCTGTCGGCAGAGACATGCACCGCCGTGTGGGAACCCGGCTTGCACGTGGTGGGTGCTGGGGAAGTCCACGTCAGAGCTTGAATCACGATGCCAGATCGGGGCACGGCGGCAGTAGGTGCTTGACGTGGTGCTCTGCACTCTGGAGGGTGGGAGACGCCCCGGTTCTCAAGGTGCCCTCAACGATGAGGAGCAGCACAGGGTCAAGTCGTATCTGGTTGGTTTGGAGCTCGATTGTCAGGCGGCAGATTCTCCGTGTTTGGATTGATGTCGTTCTGTTTCGTCTGCGATGCTGCCGCGTCCCAGTGATTGCCCGAAACGCGCCCGCGGAGACGTCGGGCACGCCGTGACACCAGATGTGAGCCTTGGAGCACAGCAGCTCCCTTGGGTGCCGACGAGCACTCTCAATGCCCAGAGTCGATTTTTCCTTCTTGCATGCAACACGATTCCTCTATTCGAACCGACATCCATCCGCCGCCAGCGTGGCAGAACAACCGGAGTTGGGTATCAATCGACGTCGTATGCCCATCGACTGCCGTAGACTCTGGACCTACGTGTCGCGAACAAAGACTCACTCCTCCCACACTGGCAAGTCGACGTCGACGACAATTGGCTTATAGAAGCGCTTGCCCCCGACGTGCGGATACCGGCTCTTCATGATGGCCGCGTTCACCACACACGTCTCCCTCCTGCCCATCCTCCCAACCAGGGCCTCGCCACCGCAGAGCGGCGAGCTCGAATCCCCCATCCCGACTGTGCCGCGGGTGACGCTCGGGTCCGTCGTGGCGGGGGGCGAGACGGAGTGTGCTTCGCGCTCGGGAGGGTCGGGCGGCTGAGGGTGGCTCGCCGCGAGCCGAGGACGGGACTGGTCGGAGCCGTCGTTGGCGAGGGCGGGAGCGTGCTTGCCCGTGAGGTCGACGAGGCTGAGCTTGTTGTTCCCCTCGCCGGGGTCCGTCCAGGGGAGGACTCGTTCCTCGGCGTACGCGACGCCCCGGGTGCCGTCGAGATCCCACGTCACGCGCTCGGCGCCGCGCCCGTCGTGGATGTGTCCGCAGACAGCCAGCCTGGGCCGCAC
>PKSG01000419.1:46157-58373 GCA_002916505.1 Tolypocladium paradoxum | reverse complement strand
GACACGCGGCTCATGTTGCCGCGGCGCAGGGCTCCGCTGCCGCGGGCCTCGGAGGACGTCGTCGACGCCGAGGATGCGGACGGCACGCGCTCGATCTCGTCGCTGGCGCGCCGGTGGTAGCGCTCGGGCGAGGCGCCGCGCTCGGCGGCGGCGAGCTCCCGGTCCACGACGTCCATGGCAATGGCGGGCAGCCTCTCTGCTTCTTCGGCTCGAATGGCGAACCGTATATGGCGTGTCGACGCGGCTACCCAGCGATTGAGTCGGACGAGGAAAAGGGAAAACTGAGGTGAGGGGGAAGTGTCAGCGCAGGCCGAGGCGGCAGGCGAGATGGTGTTGTGGCTCCTGCTGCCGGCGTGTGACGATGCGGCACTCGGCAATCCCACCGGCGGTTAGCGTGGTAGTTTTGGGCAAATTTGGTCGCGGCGCGTCGGAGTCTGCGCCGTCCGTCTCAGTGGTGATGATGGTCCGGAGAGACTGAGCGCATCTAGGTATAAAGCGTGGCCGGACAATCGCACAGGCAATGGCGATGCAGAGTCCAAAAATGCAGACGTTGCGGCGTCAAACTCGGATGCGCGGACGTCAATTCCTTTTATTCCTTTTCGAAGCAGCATGGACTCTCCGCGGAATCGGATCTGCGCCGGCCCTCCGTCATTGGGGCCCAGGGGCGCCTCGCTCCGCGCTATCCACCGTCGAGGGACAGCCTAAAGGATTGTTCGCCGTCTTCGCTCTAAACTCCGTCTCTAAATCCCCCGCACCCACCCTCGGAACCGCGAGCACCGACGGCTGTAATAGCAACGACATTACAAACCCGGAGGGCGAGCGGGCTGTTTCGAAACTCGATAAATCCGTTGCGCCAGTGCTGCACGACGACGTAATTCTTACCAAGCGATGCACGCCTGCGCCCCCTGCCCTGTGCGGGTGCACGGCGCAGGGCGCAAGGCCCACGGTCCCGCGACTTTCCAGCCCGCAGATATCCATCGTACCGAGTACCAACAACCGCCGCTTTGTCACCTTGTTAGATCGACCTGTGTATATTTCCAAAGTTGCATTTGGAAGTTTCGTTTCAACCCAGTCTCTTGGTGCTCAAACTTGTGTCCCTGAGCTGTACATGTAGAAAGCCCATATGTTTCTCCACAACCGCTCACCAACTTTTTCATAACGAAAGAGCCTCAATGCTTTCTCTCAGAAGACATAAAATTAATAGGAATACAGGTTAACGCTCAAACAGCTGCCTCCACTCGTTCATCCCGAAGCAGCGCAACCACCGCCTCCACACGCGCAACCAGCTCCTCCAACATCTCCGGCTCCCCCCAAAACACCGTTCTGGCATACCGCAACCACTCCGTCGCCTCCGCCCTCTTCCTCTCTGCCAGGCCCAACGGCGTCTCCCCGTCGTCTCTCTTCACAGATCTGGCAGCCCCCGCGTCGAGAAGCATCCGCGTTGTTGATTCCGATCCGAGCGCTGCGGCGAGGTGCAACGGCGTTTCACGTCGGGCCGTCACCGCGGAGACGGGTGCCCCAGCGGCGACGAGGAGCGCGGCTACGTCGTCTGATCGTCCAGCGATGGCCAGGTGCAGCGGCGTCTCTCCGTCGCCGTTTGCCGCCGCGACATCGGCCCTTGCGTCAAGGAGCAGCTTCGTCTTCGCCGGCGAACCCCAGGAAGCCGCCGCGCGATGCAGCGCGGTCTCTCCGGTGCCGGTTCTCGCAGATACGTCTGCTCCCGCGTCGAGGAGTATCTGTACGTTTTCCTCTGAGCCTCTATGCACCGCTGAATGCAGAGCCGTCTCTCCGGTAGGCGTCCTTGCGTTGACGTCCGCGCCGGCAGCGATGAGCAGCCGCATAGATCTCGGGCAACCCCAGGCCGCTGCGTACTGCAAAACGGTGGTGCCGTCGTCGGTCACGACGGAGATGTCTGCTCCGGCACCGAGAACCAGCTCGACCAGCTCCCCCGAGACCGTAGCCAGATGCATCGCCGTGTGTCCCCCGCACCCCTGCGCGGAAGCATCCGCCCCAGCATCGAGAAGCATCTTGGTGATGGCGACGCCCCCTCCAGAGAGCGCAGCATGCAGCGGCGGCTCTCCGTTGTTGTTTCGCGATGCAATGTCGGATTTAGCATCCAGGAGAAGCCGCACGGTACCTTCGTGGCCACGTTCGGCGGCGACTTGCAGCGGCGTGTTTCCATAGCAGTTCTTCGCCGATGCCTCTGCTCCCGCATCGAGAAGCAGCTTGGAGATGCCTTCGTGTCCAAACGTAGCAGCCACGTGCAGCGGCGTTTCAACATCTATGTTGATGGCCGAGACGTTGGCGCCGGCGTCGAGGAGCAGTTGCACGACAACATCCGAGCCACCATATGCGGCCGAGTGCAGCGCCGTGACGCCGTCGAGACTTTGTACCGTAGCATCGGCCCCGGAATCGAGCAGCAGTTGTGTGTACACGTGGTTTCCCTCGGTAGCTGCGATATGGAGCTCCGTGGTCTCACGAAGCACGGGGCTTGTGCAAAAGAACGGAATGCTATCCGGGTCTGCCATGGCTCTGCCTCCAACGATGTTGAGCACGGCTTGCAGGAGCGTGGAGAGCATCAGCGACAACATCTGCTCTCGCTTGAAATGAGCTGCTTAAATCATGATATGGTCCTGGGAAGCTCCCAAAGACAGGACTGCAGCGCAAGTTGCCCGTTATAAAATGCCTCTGGGGCTTCTACTTCGTATCGAGGTTCCGCTTCATCGAGTCGCATGGACGCTGCGAGTCATTCGCTGCGAGTGGAACCTCCCAACTCAGCTTCCTGTTTCCCAGCCAAACGTGCCTAATGAGGCGGACTCGGCGTTGCAGGGTTCGCAAGTCAGGTAGCACAAGAGCCTCAGTTTGCTCCGGAGGTTGCCTCTTCGGGGACGTTGCCCGGGCAGCATGCCAAAGCGCCGTCGGTTCCGGCTTCCCCTAGCCCATCTCCGACCTGCAGGGGGTAGTTCAGGTTGGGCAGTCGTCGTTCGAAACCGCACAATATGTAGAACTTGCTCGAATTGTACGTCTATCCAAATATGCATCGAGGCTCATCATCGAACGCCCCAGCCATGCTCGAGCAACGCCGTCGCCTCTTCCAAGCTCAAGCCCGCCGTCTCGGGGTATATACGCCAAACAAGCGAGTATCCCACGCCGCACACGGCCGCGTACAGTATAAACGTCCCCGAAGGGCTCAACACATCCATCATCGGCAAAAACGTCAGCCCAATGACGAAGTTGGCCGTCCAGTTCGTCGCCGTCGCGACGCCGCTGCCCAGGGACCGCACCGCCAGCGGGAACAGCTCGCTCTGCATCCACGGGACGTTGCCCAGGCCGAGCGCAAAGGCAGCCACGTAAATCATAATGCTGGCCAGGACAAGGCTTGCCGCGCCCTCGTGCTCCGAGTTGTCGGGCACGTCGGCCGTCTGGCTGAGCGAGAGAAAGGAGAATCCAAACGCCGCGAAGAGCAGCCCGAGCACCATGAACGGGATCGAGTACAGCAGGATGCGCCTCCTGCCTATCCGGTCGATGAGGCCCAGCGCCACAAGCGTAAACAAGAAGTTGGTGACTGCCACCGTAAGAGCCGTTAGGGTCGGGCTCTTGAACCCGACGAGTGTGAAGATGGTGGCAGAGAAATACATGAGCGAGTTCTGAGCAAGCGTCAGCAACATGTCTTGATAAACGACGAGCAGCTTGGACACTTACGAAACCGCATAGCTGCTGAAGACCCTGCAGCAGACAAGCAATTGCCAACGCCCTGCGATTCCTGCCCTCGCTCATGAGCTCCTGCCATGCTCCGAGCCACCTCCACGTGCCAGATCTTTGGTGTTCCCGCAGCCGCCGTGCCTCCTGCTCCTCGCGCGCCTCAATCTCAATCTGCTTGACGACAGCTTCGGCATCCCGCGCAGACGCTGTATCGCCACCATCAACTCTTTGAATGACGAGCTTGGCAGCGGCTGAACGGCCAACCTTGACCAGCCAGCGCGGCGTCTCGGGCATGAAGACGAGGACGGCCCCTTGCAGGGCAGCCGGCAAGGCACCCAGCCCAACCATCCACCTCCAACCCGTTTCCTTGGATCCAAACGTAGAAAACCCCCAGCCGATGACGTACGCAACCATCTGCCCCATGGTGATGAAGAGCACATTCGTAGTCACCAGCCTGCCGCGGTGCGACGCCGGCGCCACCTCCGCAATGTACAGAGGCACAACGAAGCTCGCCGCGCCGACTCCCGCGCCGACGATGCACCGCCCCGCCACCATGACCGGCACCGTCGAGCAGACGGCCTGGAGGAGCGCTCCGGCTATGAAGAGGATGTCCGCGTAGAGGACGACTCGCTTGCGGCCGAGCTTGTCGGCGAGGACGGAGGACAAGGGCGACATGAGCAGCGCGAAGAGCGACGTCGAGGACGTGATGAGAGACTTGTCCATCGAGGTGAGGTCCCGGTTCGAGAGCGAGGTTCCAATCGAGACGAGAGTCGCGGAGATGACGCCGGTGTCGTCTGCAGCAGATTAGCCGCAGCTCCAGATGCGATACAGAGGCAAACTTACAGCCAAAGAGCAGGCCGCTGATGCCCGCCGCGAACGTCAGGGCCAGGACAAAGACTCCCGGCATCGTCTCGTGAGGCTTGCCTCCGCTGCTGGCCGAGTCCTGCGGAGCATCCTCCTCCGCCCCGTGCTCGAGCTCGTCTTCGCGGCGGCCGTGCGCCATCAACGGCGCCTGAGGGCTGTCCATGCTGCTGGCGGCGGCGTCGGACAGCTGCGTCGCTGTTCCGTCCCGCGAGCAGACGCGAGTCTGTGGAAGAAGCTGGTGCGCTGCGGCTGGCGCAAGCATCCATGGATGGTTAGTGGGGTGGTCCAGCTGGATGCACGGGGACAGCTGGCCCCCCAGCTGTCTCGGGTTCGCCGCCACGGATTCATCACCTGCCAGTGTCACACGACAGCATCACGCCTTAAATTTGTAGTTGAAACCATCGAGTCTATTAGTTCATGCCAGCTCTTGTCTCCCGTCTTCGTGTCGAATTGGACATTCACACCTCCAACGTACTGCGCCAAGCACTACTCTGAGTGCCTCTTTGCCAGCGCCACGATGCTAAACTCCAAGTTCCCGTTGGAGTGCTTCAGGAACCTCTTCACGCCCTTCTCCAGCGCCGAGTCGCTCAGCACATCCTCCCCAGATGCCAGTTCTCCACGGTCAATAGGCCCATCAACACATCCCTCCAGCTCCCACAGGTGAGTATCCTTTCCCTTGACAAACGCCAGGAAATGATGGCCAGCATGCTTCTCCGCACTCGGGGCGGCCGTGTTCCCCAGTCTGGCTGCCCGCATGTGTGCCTGTTCGAGCGCCTCGCTCTCGTATAATGCGGCCGCCCTTGCCACGGGCTTGAGCGGCGTGGCCTTCTCGATCAAGTCGTCCAGCAGGGTGCCGCTCTTGACAAACTCCCTCGCCTCTCCGTTGGCTACAGAGTGCAGCAGCGCAATGAGTCCACAGGCGTTGCCAATGGTTTGCCGGAACCACATGACCGGCTCATCCTCTCCGCTCTTGTTGTACGTCAGGTCGCTCGCGTGCTCCACGATGTCGTCCCCGGCGCGCACGGCATGATACACGATGCCGTCTTCGGCGCGCACGGCATTGTACATGCCCGGCGGCGTGATGAATATGAGGGCCAGGGCGGGACGGGGAATGAGCGCGAGGAGATCTGCGTCGTCAACGCTGTACACATCGTAGAAGCCGAGTTCTTCAGAGACGCCGAGATGGTGAACAAGCGACGTGAAGACTTCGGGGTTGTTCTCGAGCGGGATGAACGACTTCTTGCCCGAGGGCAGAATGGCCACACCTTCTGCCGGCATGCTGGCGGTTCTTGTCTGAGGTTGCGCCGCAGGGTCTGGTGAGGTGCGACGGAGCTGGTGAAAGATTGGAGGCTGTGTGGGGGGAGCGAGTTTGTGTGTGCTCAGTACTTGTTGCCCTGCTGCCTGTTGGAAAGCGATGAGATGTTGCCCATTCAAAAACCAAATGGACTTTCTTTTTCAATCATGATGCCGCAATGATGTACAACAGCAATCGCAGGAAGGAACCCTCCCTTCGCCTCCGACCGTCTCTACGGGATTTCGGGCAGCGGCGCCAACTTCGGCGTCGGCTGTGGGCCGGACATGGTCGCTTTGGTCGGCTCAGGTCTGGTACGTGCCCGGAAGCTTGGACATCTTCCTGCTATGTGCCTTGCGACTATTCACTATTCTCGCGATCAGTACATATATATCTGGAGACATCTGAGCCAGGCGCCGAAATAAGAAGCCTCGTACAAATCTGTGCTTGCGTGCCACTCCTATGTGATGCCACCAAGCTCAAGTCAACTCCAAAGGTTCTTCACAAAAAAGTACGAATAGACGGCCATGATCATGAATGGCTGCATGAAAAAGGGAGCCCTCGCCCTGATATGCCGGCTCAGGGCCATTGGCATAACCGCCCTGGGAGCGCCGGGCGTGAACATCCAGTCTTGGCAGAGATCGTGGGCCAGTTGCTGGACCGGCTCGACACGCGCGCGCATGTCCTCTTCGAACTGCTGGATTTGCTCGTCCAGATCTTTGCCATTCTTCGTGGCCGCGATAATAGTGCGCGCCAGAATCATAGAATCTTCGAGCGCTTGGTTGACGCCCTCGCCGGCATAGGGTGTCATGAGGTGCGCCGCATCGCCGATAATGGTGAAGCCCGGCCTATGTTCCCATTTTGCACCGACGGGGAGGATGTGCAGTGATCGAGGAACGCAAGGCCCCTGCGTCCGATTCAGGGCCTCCCGCAGCTGCGGACACCAGTCCTTGAACTCCTTCTCCAACGCCTTCTTCGTCTCGGCCAGGCTTTTGGCGTCGTAGCCGCACTTCTCCGGGTCCATCCAGTCTGCCTCCTTTCGCACGTAGGCGGCGTAGATGTTGACGCTTCCATCGCCCATTTGCTGGAACGAAAGACGTTGACCCTCGTTGCTTGCAAAGATGTTGCCGCGGTTGACAGTCTTGTACATGTCGGGGGCATTGATCTCGGCATCCGAAATGCTCAGCTCGTGCAGGGCGACTCCTGCGTATACCGGCCGAAGGTCTGGAGCAATAGCTTGACGCACCTTGCTCCAAGCCCCGTCCGCGCCGACGACGAGATCGAAGCCCGATACATCGGTGCTCTCAAACACTAGAGTCCTCTCCTCAACTCTCTGCAGACGATGGCCCCAATGTATCATTCCTTGGGGCAGTGAGTCGATGAGGACTTCACGGAGTCTCTCACGATCAATCTCTGGGTGTTCTCCAAAGGTCCTGTCGTCGGCGCCTCGCTCTAGGAGGTACTTCAGGTCCTTGTCGATAATGGCAACGTACTGGCCGTCATATCGCGCGTATTTCCGGAACTCGTCAAACAGGCCGGCTTCCTTCATGGCGGCCATGCCAGTCTTGGTGTGGAGGTCCAAAGTCCCGCCCTGGCGGCGGTAGTTTGACGACGACTCGCCTTAAAACACGGTGACGTCTACGCCGCCGAGATGAAGAAGTCTTGCCAGCATGCAGCCTGGATGAAAGGTTAGAAGACTGAGGGATTTGTTCAATGCCAATGACGGCTTACCCGCTGGGCCAGCTCCAACGACGGCGACCCTGATGGCACCCATGTTGCATGACAATTGAGGTGTGTTGCGCGTTCACGGGTGGACTTGTGTGAACGAACTCGGTACTCCGTAGTTGTATGTGTTTGCTCGGGTGCAGTCTGGATTTCTTTTCTCCTTGAGGTGTATAGTCTGTTTTTCGGCTTCGCCGGTGTCGGCGGTTCCATGTCCTCATCCTGGATGTCAGATGTCAGGATGATGTACGAGTACACGGCCGGTTGACGCGGCACGAGCTGACTGTCGGCACCATTATGAGCACCCGGAGAATTCAACTATTCAGCCATTGCGAGTACGGGTGGATAGCTCTGACGCCGACGCGTTTGGCAGCGACACCGAACAGGCAGCGTTCCATGTTGAGGAGTAGAAACATAACCAGCCAACTGATGCCTGCGTTTGCATCGGAAGAGTAATAATAGTCTAGGGTAACCGTGGGAGAAACGGTCAGTTGCGCGTTCAAGCTCGTCGACTTGGCGCACCATTTGAGCCGTGCTGCCAGGACACTTGTCTTGGGCGGCCATTCTCGGCTCGACGACGGCTTGGGAGGCTGCATCGGGTAGGTACTTCGTACGGATACTCGAGTCTCGAGAACCTGGATGCCTCGGATGGGAAACCTGCAGCGCGAAAGGGATCCGTGCATCGCAGTGCTGACCCGGGGTGCGTTCGACAACGGCGTACGGCGCAGCACCCCGCGGACGAGGCTGCTTCCGATGCTGCGTTTCGTTCATGTCCACGGAGCAGGTGCGTAGGCCCAAGGTCATCCTTCGTGGAGTTGTCTCAGGTTTAGAGGCTTCTTGAGGCTTGAGCCCAGGAGCTGCCGCTGAGATCCCGTCTGGTTCGCAACCCCCAGGACACGTGCGCCGCAAGGGGGGGACCAGGGACAGGGGCCAACCCAACCGCTGCACCCGACCTGGCAGCGCTGGGCTTTGCTACTGCATCCTCCTGATCGACGACCCTCGCCTCCATCAACAACCATCCCACGCTCGTCTTTCGCTGTCTCGGCGTGTCGCTTCGTCCGCGTGTTTGCTTGTCGCTCGTTCGAGGATGATAGTTCTCGCTGGTGCACCAGCTGTCGCCCGCTAGTTCATAATTCACTCTACGGATACCAATCGCCCGATCGTCGTCCGTCGCATCCCAATCCTCCTGACCACGGCCGACGCACAAACACACGAGCGAGACTCACCGACGATATCACGACGTCTGCAATCATGCAAGCCGCGTCGGGCTCGCAGCGAGGCTACGCGCAACGCCGCTCCCCGGGAGCTGACCCAGGCCCTCCCCCCAGCGTGAGGCCCAGCTCGCCTGGGACGGCGATGCAGCCACGCTCGTCCACAGCTTCGTCCCGGCCAGGTCAGACCAGTGGCGGCTCGAGACGCTCAAACCGCGAAGTGAGAAGTCCCGCTGTCATGATAAAGCCTCGCGCACGACGACTTTGGCGCAGAGCATTTGACCTGCGGCGTCGTCAGATATCCCAAACTAACCTCGTTGATCGTTCGCAGGGCTCCGGCGGCAGTGCCAGCATGCCGTTGTCGCAGATCGAAAAGAGCGTCACCCACCTGCTTGTCGCGACCAAGCAGCTGCTCGAGACGTTGACGCAGTGGTCCCGCGGCCAAGCGACCGACTCCCAGGTTTCCGACGTCTACGTCCGACTGGGCTACGAGTTTAACATGGCATGCCGAGCCTTCACGGCCATAAACGTCGATACGTCTGACTTGGGCAATGTCCCCGACTCCTTGCGGCACATTCTCGAGGCGACCCTGAGCCAGGAGGCGAGCTCCGAGAGCCTGGAAAAATATCTGCCGCGAATACGAGATATTATAATTAACCTGCTCCACGGACTGAAGCGCAAGCAGCAGAGGCTACGACAAAAGCAACAGGGAAGGGACCGCGATGGCAACCCTCTTCCGGAGAGGACGACGAGTGTCAGCACCGTGGGCAGTGGCACCAGTGGTCTCACAAACTTGCTGGAAGAGGGCCTGGAGAACGGATACCGCCCAGAATCCCAGCGTGGAGAGCCTCCACAGCAAGCGAACATCAACTCGTCACCGAGCCGGCGCTTTAACGCACAGCGAGACCAGTCCCGCGGCTCAGCCACGTCGGAGCAGTCGTCCCTGTCCAGTACCACGATGCAAAGCATCCCTGTGATGCCACCTTACCCGGCAGAGGATACGACGATACCTTCGGTTTCTTCGACGGGCGAATTCAACATCGAGGCGTTTCCTCCGCCTCCGCCTCCGCCGCCCGACAAGCAATCCAGCGCCTTGGCAGCGCTGCAGAAGGGAGGCGACTTGGAGCGACGAGCGTCTCGGCGATATTCCCAATATCAAATATCTAAACACCTCGGCGGTGCGGCAAATGCTGTGCCAATGTTGCCGTCGCAAAACACTCCTATACCAAACAGAGGCAGGAAGGAAGCGCGCGAGTCGTTGCGTGCTGTACAGTCCCGCGAATCTGTGCGCCACAGCAGGAATCTCTCTACCCACTCTAGGGCCGGCGGGTTTGACGCTTCTCCGGCCAGAATCCCGAGCCGCGTATCCGAAGAATCCGCCAGTGAACCGTCCGCAAGCCCAGCGCCTGCTCAAAGCCCGGCTGTCCAGAGTCCCGAAGACCAGTTTGCGCCGAGTGCAACCATCAGGGGCCCTCTTCAAGAGCCCATCTCCTTCACAGACGAGTCGAATCGTGCGGAGCCTGAGCCGAAGAAGAAGGAAAAGACAAAGGTGGACGAGGGTCACGCGCTCCCACAGCCACCCGACCCGAAATCAACCGAGTCCTATTTCCAGGTCTCTCCGCCCCCGACGCCGACCAAGGATCTCACGCTGTTTCTGCAGTACAAGTCCAAGGTCAAGAAGATTTTGCTTCCTGAGGGGCGAGATGAGCTCTCGATTGGGCGTCTGCAGCTTGCGTTTATCGAAAAATTCTCATGGAACACACAGCAAAATGGGGCAGACCTCCCTGAGATTTACATCCAGGATCCTGTATCGGGTGTACGGCACGAGCTGGAGGACTTGTCTGATGTCAAGGACCGGACCGTCCTCGTTCTAAACGTCGAGGCACTGGACGAAGTCAAGCGGCACATTGACGATGGCATGTCGGCTCTCACCAAGATCGTCCGAGAAGTCAAGCAACATGTGGACGACCAGGGCACCACTCTCCAAAGGGTCTCTGACCGGCAGCAAGAGACTGCCAGCGAATTGGCCAGACTGGCTACAGCACAGCCGATGACGCCTGCGATCGCGGATGGTTCCAAGTTGGTAGCTGGCCCTGGTCGGAAACTTGGCGCTGGTCACCTTGGCGAGTTGCAAGGTCTCAAACGAGATCTCGCGATCCTGCGTCAGACCTACTCTAGCTTCCAGTCCGAGATACAAAATTCCATGTCCTCCATCCGCACCAAGGCCGCCAATGTCAAGATCGTTGCCGCTAAGGCAGCTATACCAGACATTGAAGGCGACGCTGGCTACTCTTATGTCACCAGTGGACGGAAGCAGCTCAACACGGACTCCGACCGGCTCGTCGGCAAAGTGGACGATCTCCAGGACCTGGTGGAGGACCTGCGGAAGGATGTTGTGCATCGCGGTGTACGACCATTGCCTCGCCAGCTGGAAGGCGTCGCAAAGGACATTACTGGGCTCACCAAGGAACTCAAGAGGATGGAGGATTATATGAGCCAAGAGAAGCCGGTCTGGACCAAGATCTGGGAGAAGGAGCTCGAGGACGTGTGCCAGGGCCGAGACGAGCTCCGCCTTATGGAGGATCTGCTGGTAGATCTGCGAGATGACTTGGAAAAGGCCACTGAGACTTTCACGCTCGTGGAGCAGGCTACCAAGGAGCAGATGAAGGACAATGGGACAGGTGCCAGCGCGGGAACTGCACGACAATTCGCCAAGGGGCTGAACAGCCTCGGCAACAGTGCAAACCAGAGCGCCGCCAAAGAGGATGTCCTGGGTGAAGTCAGGGCTCTGCAGCCCAACCACGAGGACAGGCTGGAAGCCATCGAGCGCGCAGAGAAGCTCCGTCAGAAGGAGCTGGAGAGCCGACGGGGCAACGCCCTGCAGCGCGAGATTTCCAACTTTGTCGAGGAGGGCAAGCTGAAGAAGTCTGGCGGCTTTGAAGAGGTTGAGCGTGCCAGAAAGGCCAAGGACGACAAGATACGGCGGGAGGTCTGGGAGCGCCAGAACGGTATCATCCCTGAGGATCCGGTTGGCGAAGAGACCCAGGCCGAGGCCGACGAGGAGGCAGCGGAAGCCACCGAGGCGGCAGCACCGCCTGATGCGGATGAAGCGACGACGACGACGACGGATGAGACTTGATGAATTCACCACGGGGGCTGTGCCAACCGTCTGCAGAGTCTTGTCGGCAGAAGCCCTGCTTCTTCATGTTCGATTGTGTCCTGGCCAACCTCTGTCCTTTGGCCGCAGCACTATTGCATACATGGTCATTGGACGATTTGATAGGTATCACGAGATTGTACCATAGCTTCTTTTTACATAACTTGAAGGGGGAGACGCTGTGCGGACGACTTCTTTTCATAGCGGAGGCGAACACGGGGATGCTTGCTTGGCACGAATTGAACGAAGACTTTCAAGATTTTGACGCC
>PKSG01000419.1:0-46046 GCA_002916505.1 Tolypocladium paradoxum | reverse complement strand
CCCCTTTTTATCTTTCATGATGAATCGTCGGAATCAACCGAGGAGAACGAGCTTCTTCATGCCCGTCATGACCGGCGGCTCCAGTCTCTTGCTCCGCCCTTCCATCCAGTCCTGCAGCACCGCATCGCCACCCGTCGGCCTCCACGCGCCGTCGTCCTCGTCACCCTCCTTCTGCTCCTCGCCCTGCGCCGGCGCAAACACCTCCGCAACCGCCCGTTCGCACGCGCCCACGACGTCGGCCATGAGGGCCTCGGCCGCGCGCGCGCGCTCCGCCATGCCGCGACGCACGAGCGCAAACACGAGGCGCTCGACCTCGGCGCCCGTCGCGGCGACGCGCTCGACCAGGCGGCGCACGCTGCTGACGAGGTACTCCTCCTCGTAGACGGTGCCCTTGCGGCCCCGCGCGCGCTTCTTCTCCTCGCGGCGGCGGTTCTTGCTCGTCGCGCGGCTGACGCCCGTGCCGGCGGTGCCCACGCTGCCGGCCTTTCCCGTGTACCGCGTGAAGAGGCTGGCGCTGGTGCTGAGGCGCGAGCTGGCCGCCACGGAGACGTCGTCGGGGATGTCGCCGCCGCCGGCGCGCTCGCCCTCGTAGAAGGCGAGGGGGTCCTCGGCGGCCTTGCGGCGCAGCTCGGCGACGCGGGGCACCTGCGCGAGGAGCTGGGCCTTGCAGTCGGCGAGGAACTCGGTGGTGCTGCCGAGGGCCTCGGCGAGGCCGACGTCGACGGCCGTCTCGAGGAGGTCCGGGCGGGCGTGCCGCACGACGAGACGGATGGCCTCGGCGAAGTGGTAGCCCTTGCAGAGGCACTTGACGGCCGTCTCGAGAGACGCGAGGTGGTCGACGTGGATGGTCGCCGCGGCGCTGTAGTCCTTTGCTTCCCGGAGCGCGTCGGCGAGGCTGGTGGCCAGGTCGGACATGGCGCCGGCGGAGAGCGGAGGAGACTGCTGCTGGGCCGTGTAGAGGCATTCCTGCCAGCACGTTGCGCCGGCGGCGCGGTAGCAGCTTGTGGCCTTCGCGTAGTTTTGGAGGGATTCGTACGCGAGACCGGCCTCGCGGAAGACAGACCTGGACTCGAGGTATGCGGCGTAGAGATCCGTGAGAGCATGGAGGCGTGGCTGGTCGTAGCGATAGAGCTTGAGAGCCTCCTGGTACAGAGCATGCTTGGTGGTGTAATCGCACAGCTCGTCAAACGCATCAAGAGCTTGGAGATGGGCGAGCGCCTTGGACCGACGCCCGAGGTGGTCATCAACCTCAAACTTGCGGCGCAGCTCGGACAGGACGTGGAGGTTCTGGACGAACGGGAGGTACTCTCTCGGATCCCGCTGCGACTGCTGCGCGACCAGGAGCGCCAGGTCGAGGTTGTACAGCCCAAGGGCGTTTTCGTACACGCGGTTGACGTCGACGAGGAAGCAGATGTGCTCGACTGCCTTTTCGGCCAGCTTCTCGTCCTCCTGCATCAGCTCTGCGACGAGGGTCAGGCCGTCGTCCAGGGCGGGTGGGACTTTGCACACGTGGGCCGTGATGATGTTTTGGAGATTCGTAGCTTTTCGAGGCTGGAGGCTTTTGAGGATTGCGTCGCACACGGTGTTTACTTTGGAGCCTGGAGGGTTTGAAGCAGCAGATGCATCGGCGTCGAGAGGCGCGCCAAGCGGTTGGGCTCGCTGGCGCTTGGTGTCTTGGTACATTGTCTGCGTGACGTCTTCCTCCCTGCGAACTCGTTAGTTGCAGTGCCATGGAAATCACAGTCAATAAGAGCATACCTGAGAGACGAGAGGAAGAGATCAATGTACGCGACTTCCTTCAGCTGATCCAAGAACAAGCCAACATTGGCCAGGAACTGCGTCGGCTGGTGGTCATACAAAATGTTCATGTCAACACGCTGAGTTCGGCAGTACGAGAATGCTCGCGTATAGTTCTTCTCATTGATGAGGTTGCGGATGCCAGCAACGACCATTGCTCGCGGGAAGATGGTTTCGACGTTTCCTCGTGGCATCTGGAGGACAATGCTCATGTTGGTGGGAATTGCGACAACCAGACGGGACCCACGCTCAACGCTGCGACACCGCTCGTCTTTCTCGGGGTCGTCTCCCGGGACCTCTAGGGCTATGCCACAGTCAGTGGCACGAAACGCAAATCGCCTCTGCATGGGAACCTACCGTCGCCATCGGCTGTCAAGTGAACATACTTGACAAAGTGGTTGCTGGTCGTAAAAATCAGATGGCTCGGTGTGACGACGAAAGAGGTACAGTTCTTGGCCAACAATCTCGAGTTGGCGTATATGTGCCCGTTCCTCGAGAGGCCAAATGCCGTAACGATATCTTGCGGCTTGCTGATCTCGAACCAAGGAAGGGGAGTCGGGAACTGAATAGCCAATGGCTCGCAGTCAGACTTTGACAGTTGGAATACGCTTCCCGACAGGTCTTGACCGTAGCCCTCTATCGAATCCTCATCCTCGTAAGTCGAGGTAGACACCAGCATTTCTGTGCAGTCCAAAGGATTCATCTGGCCAACATCCGCATCAACGACAAAGTGCAACAGGCCAGAGCCTTCTTGGTAGCTGATGCATCGGAAATTTGCATCCGAGGCGCAGGATATCCGCAACGGAGTGTGCTTTTCAAGAACTGCTACAGCCGAGAAAGGCACCTTTGCTCTCAGCTGGGGCTTGATGGACCGTCCATTCTTCATCGGCGTGTCGTAGATGTCAATACCCCTCCTGTGCATGACAGCCAGCGATTCATTTTGGCGTCCAAACGCTACGTCAACAACGCAAGAATCGGCAGCGATATCGAACAGGGACATTGGCGGTGGCACATTAGCCGTCCTGAAAGGCGTAAGTTTGACGGTTTCACCATCGATGACTGCAACCGCGCCGTTGTCGTACGGAGGCCGACACGATCCTCGAGCGGTGTGGAGTATATGCTCCACCATGATGGCGCTTTCGGAGGCGGCGGCGGCGAGGCGAAGGGCCTTTTCAGGGTGCCATGCAAGGTAAGAGATGCCAGATTCCACGGGTATTTCTTGCTTGAGGTACCAGTGATAGTTGCCCATAGTCCAGAGCTGAATCGTATCTTGAAGAGCGACGGCGAGAACCGTAGAGTCGGAGTTCCACTCGAGTCGAATCTTGCTGTGAGATATGATCGAGCCCCCTGGAGAGCGCAGGGTGAATTGACCGTGACGAAGACCGTTCCGCTCGAAGAAGACGATGTCGACCCGATCAGCCAAGCGCTGGATACCCGCCATCAGATTCCCTGACGGCCGCCAGCTCAAGGCGCCCTCCAGCCCGTCGACAGGCTCGCTGGCACTGTCGAGCTCGCCCTCACGGGAGTAAACGCGGACAACCCGGCGGCTGCCGCCCTGGACAGAGTTGATGGCAACGTACGCGCCGTCACCTCGCCAGCTGATTGTTGTCGTGCCGTCTTCATGCGGACTGGGGACACCCTCGTCGACCTTTTCGGGAATCGTGGGATCTCGCAGCGCCTTTGCGCCTCGCCCCTGGAACTGCGTCTCCTTCTTCCCCCATCCCACGGAGACGTGTTTGGACGCCTTGAGATCGTCTGCCGTCATGGCTACCTCGATGACGGGGTCGAAGGTGCTGCCCATGAAGATGGCTCTGTCGGCCTTGGTGACTACTGTCAAGAGCTCTTCACCAGGCGACCATCTTGCCGCAGCGATGCCAGCATCGATGGACCCCATGATCTCGATGTGCGCGCCATCGTCGGAGAACTGATCCTCTTGGACAGTGATAATGTCTCCGCCCTCCAGGACAACACACGTCGTCGCAGCTCCGCTCAGATACTGGATGCTGACGACTCTGTCAACCAGCAGGTCCGGGTTTGGACTGGGGGCATCCCAGCTGGCGACGGATTTATATGAACTTGCGCAGCGTCAGCGGGAACAGTTGCCGATGGCTTCTTGCATCTGCAGACTCACACAGGATGAGTTTCCGAGACTCTCACAAGCTCGATACTGGAGCTCTGCGCCGTAGGCCCGACGGTACAGAGGAGCTCATCCCTCTCCGGGTCCCAGCAGGTCGAGGTGATGTCGGGACGAGTCCACCGCCCGAAGCGGACGCTGCGAAGGTTGCGCATCGTGGCTGCGGCGGCTCAGTGCAGCGAGAGCCTCGCAGAGGGCCCGAGAATTTCCCCCGGAATATTGAGTGAAGGTGTCGTTTGTCACAGTCGAGTTTGCAGTCGTCCTTGGGGGTCTTCAGTGTTCACCTTGCCTAGTCTGCTTGTGCATGAGTTGACCAAAATTTTGTTCAACGTCAGGTGTGCATAAAGTTGGCAGTGTGGCACTAGCGATGCACAATTGCTGAGCTGATCCGTGCGTCGTTAGTAGCAACCGGCCATACCTGCCGTACTCCGTACCAGGTGCTCGTACGAAGTAGTCCGTACATACTATTGCTCCGTACTTCGTAAATGCCCGCCCTGTCGCCAGGCCTCATCGACCTCTCGGATTGTTCTCAATTTCTCAATGCATGCCAAGGTGGTAATTATGACAACCTTATACTCCGTACGGAGTATAAGGCCTCTAGTTATGCACCATCCTGTTAACAAGGACGTTCGTCTTCAGAGAGGCAAGGGCAGGGCTCCAGGCAAGGCGAAAGGCCATGTCCACCTTCGAGAGATGCTGTTGGGGACATGTTCAAGACTGATTTCCTGCCGTGGAAACCAGTCGGTTTGACAGATTAGGGCGTCTGCCGGGATACAGGTAGCAACGAGCAAGCCTCAGCTGCAGCGTTGTAACGAGGACCGGGAAGACTGTACGAGTAATGACAAACTGTGACGGAGAACACAGGCATGAAATCGATGGTCGCATGCATAGACGACGCACGAGTAATCTGGCGTCAAAGCGCGGCGACACTAGCCGTATGGCTTGCCCTTTAAACCTAAAAATCGACTTGTCACGAGCTCCTTGTTCCGTCGTGAACAACTCTCAAATCGTAAATAACTCTCTTCTCTGCGGGCATCGTGCATGGTTGATGAGGCAACGGCGGCGGACGGGAGAATTGCCTGCAGGCCAAGATCTTGACGCTTGACGTTGCGCAATGCATACTCCGTGGAATTGCATCGTGTCGCCTCCCGCGTCGCCTTTTCCCTGTAGCACCCGCCTGAGCCATCAGTTTGAGCTGCCCGTCGGCTTCGCTTTGCTTGCCCGGTTTTTATTTAATTATGCCGAGCCGCAGTTCCCTCGCCTGTTGGTAACCCAGCTGAGCTGGAGGAAGAAAATGCTGGCTCGTGTTGGCCGCAGTCCTTGGCTCATCTGGCTAACTCGATGGGCACTGGGGCAGTGGTCGATAATCGTCGGCAATTCACCGTGTCCATCATGCAGCGGACGAAACTTAGAACTGGCAGCTCCAGTATTAAACCCGTTCAGCCGCCATGGTTTTAAGAAAAACCTCGCCTCGATTCTGTCGAGTCTCCCAGAGTCGGCGGCGTTTCTCCCATCTCCCATCTCCATGAGGACCTCCGCGATAACCACCGTTTCCTGCCTCCTCGGGCTCGCCGCCGCTGCCTCGCCGAAGCAAATCATCCTCTCCGACAATGCAGGCCACGGGCAGGTCGTGAGGGCAAATGCCACGCCGGGCGTGCTCAACCCATCGGACAAGTTGGATCTCGCCGTGGGCAAGGCCATCAAGCAGGGCACCGAACTTCGCATTCTCTGCGCTGGCGACTCCATTACTCTTGGAACCCTGAGCGACACCGACGGAGGAGATGGCAATGGCTACCGGCTGCAGCTGCGGAACAACTTGTCCAGTGAGCTCGCTGCCCTGTGAAACATCGCGAAGCGGCGTGCGACTGATGCCGTGTCTCAGAGGACAGCGTTGTCTTTGCTGGAACCGTGACGACCGACGGGACGATGAGCGATGGCTACTTTGTATGCACACGACTGAGCTTACCATTCATTCTGTCATGCATCGTTTCACTGACACCAGGTCCCGCTCGCCAGGCTGGATGGCCCGGCAAGACCATCAACTACATCTCGGATGAGATCGAGCCGTCTTTGAAGCAGAGGCCGAACATTATTCTCCTTCACGCAGGCACGAACGACATGAATCCCAACAGCGCAATCTCAACGGAGGGCAACGACCCCTATGGCGCTGTCGCTCGCCTGGGCGCCCTCATCGACCAGATGATCAAGGCATGCCCCGACGCCGTCATCCTAGTCGCCGTGATCATCGACACCTGCGACTCAGCACAATCGCCCGCGACGCACGAGTTCCAGAGCCTCATTCCCGGCGCTGTCCAGCGGCGCCTCGACGACGGCCACCACGTCCTCGCCGCCAACTTTACGTCGTTTCCCACGTCGCAGCTCCGAGACTGCATCCACCCGACGAACGAGGGTTACCGCTTGATGGGCGACTACTGGTCCGACTTTATCGCGCAGGTTCCGCGGGACTGGATCCAGGCGCCGGTGGGACCGAGCCCGGACCGAGCCTCTGGCAGCGGGAACACGGGCATCGACAAGAGCCTGCTGATGGTGTTTACGGCACTTGCGGCTCTGGGCATCTGGCCTTGAACCAATTCTAGGGCTATGCCGAAGCTGGGAATCTGAGAAGACGTCCTAGGCCTTTGAAATTTCACGGCTGCAGAGGATCTATGCACTGTAAATACTTCACTTCTCTAACGAATTGGGTTCACGAACTGGACTGGACGGGAGCTTGTGGACGAGATACCAGGTGCGGCCGCATCGTCTTTCATAACACACGAGGGAGAGGGAAAGGCGTTTGGGCGAAGGCAAGGAAATTTAATGGATATTGTCGTGTGTTACATCAGTCGTCTTCCATTGAGCCCGCATAGCTTCTTTCTCTTCAAGCTGCGATGGATCTGGACGGGAGTACCGGCAAGGGGTTGGATGCGGACCATATTTGGCAGCGCACGAGCTCGATGCTGGACGCCGATAGTGAGGCTGTTGGCGAGATATAGAGGTAGACATGTTCGGCGCATTGAGATCGTCTTCTTCTAGTGGCTGGTGGTGGCATCTCCATCGTCGGCTTCTGGCAACGACTCCGGGTCTGGATACTGAACAACAGCAAACCTCCATCACAAACCCCAAATACACCCACCAAATGACTCTTCTTCAAAGGCATACAGCTCGCCCGAGTCTTTCGCTAGACAATGAGTACCTAAAATGGAACGGCCCACGTGACTTGTCGTTGCCATCTAACAACCTCTCTGCGGTGGGTTCCAATTCGGGAACCATCAGGGGTTCACAACTTCACGTTCACAGCGCCAACAGTACAACCTCTCGACATTCAGGCAAAATGAACCCACGAAGAGCATTGAGTTTCTCTCGAGCTGTCTGTGTTTTTGCCCAGCCTTGCTTCTCGCAGTCTCAGCCCATCCAAAAACCCGGTGGTCTCATGAACCAACCAGTTCACCACACCTGCGTGCAAACTCCACAATGAACCCGCCCGTAACGTACCAGCGAATCCGAATCACAGGCGCGAAGGACACGCGGCCGCTCGAGGCGAGCATCGCATGCCAAGCAGACGGCAGCTGCGTTCGGAGGAACAAAACAGCTGTTCGCGCGTACTATACGAAAGCAATGGCATGAGCCGTCTCGCCACCCAGCCGCGACGTTATGCAGCATGAAAATTTGCGTGCATTGGTGGATGGAACGCTAGGGCCAAGTTGGGAGCCCTGGGCCTTCTGTCGTCAGGTGTTTCACAGCGGGAACTCAAGCCACGGCCCCATCACACAGAATCCCCATCGCATGACTCCATCGTCACAGATAAGAATCATCGTCCGTGACTTTTTTAGAATCTGAATCTCGTGATATCGATCTCGCGATGGTCCTCGGGATGCCCCATGTGTAAGAGGCATCTTCCTTGTTCTTACCCTGGTCAGCCTCGGCCTCGGCTTAGGCTAGGGAGGCGCCGCTGCTTTTGCCGCCCCCTCCAGCTCTGAGTTCTAACCTCTCTTACACCCTCCCAGATATAACAAGCGCCACATCCCGTGCCAAGCTGTTTCCCTCCTCTCCTCCTCCCGCTCTGCTGCGAGCATCAAGCGCCTGTGCGGTTTTGACAACCCTCCAGCTTCGTCGAGCATTGCAATCGCAAGGCGACGACGAGAACACCGAGCCGCATCGTCGCCGCCACCTTGTCGTACGTAGCCTTGCCCTATCATGGACGTCGCATACAACCAGCACGCCGACCGCGCACGGCGCAAGAACCGCTCCTCGACAAACATCAACCACCTCTCGCTCGCGCCGCTCACCGCCAAGCTCCCCCTCGACGACAGCGACGACTTCCCCGACCTCCAACCCCCCCGCAGCACGTCGTACCTGCAGGGCAAATCCGCCCCGACGACGCCTCGCCTCCTCTCCCGCTCCGCGACGCCCTCGCGCTCGCGCTCGCACCACCGCAACCCGTCCGCGCCCAGTGGGCCCATCACCAAGAGCAAGTCCTTGTTGCATCTCGCCGGGCCGCACCGGAGGAAGCCCGTGTCCGGCACCGCGACGCCCAGGAGGCGGAGGGACGACGGCCTGCTGGGCCCCAAGGACCGGAATGACAGCGATTGGCTGCTGCGGACGGGCGCGCTGATGAGCTCCGAGGCGAGGGAGTACAAGGGCCAGGCCTGGCTCGTCTCGAGGCAGAGCTCCACGAGCCTCACGGGCATTCGCGACGCCGAGGAGGAGGCCTTTGAGCAGGAGCTCGCCCGCGAGCGCCTCGCCAGCCGACGCGGCAGCTCCGCCCTCGCCGACGACGACGCCACGCCCAACGGCAGCAAGTTCCCCAGCCGCTTCAACAGCCGATCGCACAGCGTGGCCGCCGGGAACCGCAGCCAGGGCAGCCCCCTCGACCACACCGGCGGCGACGGCTCCTACTTCCCCAGCCTGGAAGCCAGCATCGCGGGCCCCGACTTTGTCAACCTCGACGAGAAGCTCGAGGAGCTCGAGCGCGACACGACGCAGGAAGACGAGGCCGCCGTGCGGCGGCTCGTCCGTCGCGGGCACTCGGGCCAGGGCTCGTGGATCAGCAACGTCATCGGCTGGTCGCTCTTCTCCGTGGACGAGAACGAAGAAGAGTCTGAAGACGACGACGACGACGACGAGTCATTTACGGAGGAAGATCTGGCGCGGTCGGGGCGCGGTGGGTGGTCGGGCCGCCACTTTGAGGGCGTGTCCAACGCGCCGCCGCTGGAACGGATACCGCCTCCTGCGACAAACGAGGGCGGATGGAAGGATGCTGCTTGGCTACTGAGCGTGGCCTCCAAGGTTGTCTTTTAAGCTGTGCGATACGGAGTACGAGGAGAATCAACGGCGATATGCCTATTGGCGAAGCGGCATGTCTAGGAAAAGGAGGCTGGCGTTGGGTCTATGTATTTGATGTGTTATAATGATGTATTGGAGACTATTGGCAAGGGACTGCCAGCCGTCGTCCATCTTGCAGTGTTTTGCTGCTCTCCTACATTTGGGCGCAGTGCCCTGACTCTGATGATGACCCTCGAACGTCGTGATATCAGATGGATCCTTGAGGAGTGGTTGGTCAACTCGGCGGTGCTCGCCTCCCTCCCTACTTTGGTACGCATCTACTCGAAGAATGCAACAGCTACGAGCCCGGAGAGCAGGTGACGTTCTCACAGGTTGCAAAACCCCAGACGGCGCGCTTGTCAGCTTCTGCCAGCGTCCAATCCGAAGTTTTGCGACGTCGGAATCGTTGTCACTCCATCTGGTTCTTCATAGTCCACAGCCAGGGCGCAGGGCGAGGCATTACGACAAACTTCTCCCAAGCTTGGGCCCCTTTACCTTGGGAAACCTCGGCCTTGGCGCTTGGAAAGATGCCGAAAACCAGACTGACTGACGCGCAAAACCAACAGGCTTTTTTCGACACTTGACCATGGAAAGCAGAGAACTAGCAGTTGGGCAGCTCGTCAGCGCAGCTGCACCAGGACCAGCCATCGATGCTCGCCACACTCGTACCGATGCTGCGATCGCCACGCCGGCGCCATCGATCCAAATCCCCGGAGCATGGTTGCACTAATTTCATTTCGATGCTCCTTGGCGGGCAGCGAAGCGGGGAGGCTCTCGCTCCTCATGCGAGTAGAGAAGCCAAAGGGAAGCCTTCGCACAGTTGACTGTGCGCAAAATATCCGGTCTGAGCTTCTGGATCTCGATTCTCCGCCAGGTCTTTGCTGTGTCGTCGCCGCCGCCATCGCCAAGATGCTAGGATAGGAAAGGGTCTAGAACTTGGGACGGAGCGCTCGATGACGCGTGAGGGTGGTTCGCAGAAGCAATATGACGTCCGGAGCTGCACGAGGGAAGGCTGGGCATGCAAATGCCCCGACGTGCGGAGCGCAGTCGAGCAACATCTTGCGTTTACGCGGCGCGGGATCCGGCTCCAAACATGCCATTGATGAAAGCACAGCGTCTCGTCGAATCTACAAGGTCCCTGCTTGACAGGACAAGCGGTGCGAGTGGGACGATACGAGCAACGGCAGAAACTGTAAATGGAGGGCATGCCACTAGGTGCAACCTCATGAGCTGTTTCGACGACGTCAGGGTTTGAAGGACCTTGGCGCTGCTCCCGGGCTGCAGCTGAACCAATGAGTGGTAAAGGCCGTCTTGCGCCTCGAGACTGGCAGAAGCAAGGACAGCCAAGCACTGATTCATAAGACGGAAGACGCAGCCCGAGCGCAGAGTTTGAAGGACCTTGGCGCTGGTGCCGAGTTCCCCTTGCTTGGACCTTTCGAGTGCCAGCGACTCCAACGGGACAAGGCCCTCGATGAGGTGCGAGCACCAACAAGCGTCTCTTCCGCAAACCGGTCACACGGCGCTGCTCGACGCGATGGGAGTTGGCGGGCGGCGATCGTGGCCCCGTTTGGGAACGATGAATTGGGATCAGGTCAAGGACGGACGCGGCCGGGTACATGGTTCGATAGGGCGTCGGCAGGGCCGGCAGCAGAATGACGACGATTAATCTGAGCCAATATTGCCGTGGTTGCAGGTTGCAGTTGGTTGGGGCAGTTGGTCGCACAGGTGCGGTGTTGTTCCATGCAAGCATACAGCTGCGGTGCATAACGGGCGAGCGAGCGCTGCGAGACTTGGATGGACCGGACCTGTGCTGCTGCTGCACGACGCACGGTCGACTGTGTTCCAGAAAAGCCCGGGGATGGGTGGAGAGGGGAGCACAGAGCACAGAGCACAGCTCGCAGGTGTCACGAGAGCACAAGACGGCTGGCGTGTGCTTGCGGCTTCTTGAGGTTAGGCTGGGAGCGCTGGTGGCAGCCAGCCGCGTGCCCGCCGTGCTGGCGGTCCGGATTCTTCATCCCGCACGCGCTGGAGGGTGCAGGCGCCGTCTGTCGCAGCGGTTGTGGAGGGCCCGCGAGCGAGGCCGTCGCTGGGGACGGTTCCGCATGACAGCGCCGTCGATGGGAGGGCAATGGTGATGCCCCAGCGCCGAGCGGCGGGCTGGGAGGGCGGGCGTGACTGGTCCCAGGGAGTGAGTGCCAGCGCCAGCTCACCGGCTGCAGTCGAACTGCCGCTTGCGCTGGAGACGTGGTCCAAGTGGCGTGGCGGCAGGCAGGATGGATCGCGGACGGATTGGGCTGGATAGATTGGATGGATGGTGGCCTGGATGGATCATGGATGGCGGGCATGGATGCGAGAGGGAGCCATCAGGTAATCTGGAGGTTGGAGCATGGAGGGGTCCAATGACGTAACCAGCTGCGCTGCCCCTGTCGCCGCAGTGGGCTCGAGCCCCGCCGAGGGGTCGGGCAGGCGGCAGGGCAGCCTGGGCAGCCCGTGCATCCGCAAAATGGACAGGCCGATGAGGTCAACCAACGAACTGCACGGGGAGAAGAGACAACAACGCGACTCTACCAAGCACCAACATCGCTCAACCTCCAACTGAAGCTCTGCACGCGTGCGTCACACACCCGGGCTCACCAGCCCGCTGCGATATAACGCCAAATTGCCCCCCTCGCCGACGCTTGCAACCGAGTCGCCTCAACCGAGTCGCCTGTGGTTCCTCTTCAAATTGCTCTACCCGTCTTGCTCGGCCCTGCTGCTGCCTCTCGTCGTCGACGGGTCGCACCGACTCTCGTTTTGAACCCCCATCTGGCCTTGTGTAAGCCCGCTCCTCTCCTGAAATCGTCGCTCTGTTCCGTCATCCGTCATCCGTCATCCGGTCATCCTTTCGTCTCTTGTTCCGCCGCCCGCTGCCCGCTGCCCTGTCTGGCCCTCCCCTGATGCCGTCTCGGAGTCTGGGCCCCCTTGTCGCCCTGCACGTACCAGTTGACAGTTGCACTGGTCCCTGGAGAAGAGCACTAGCAGAGGATGAGGGTGGGAGTCGCCGTTCCCCAAAGCCTCCTTGTCCCCACGTCTCGCCACCCAATGCAGACTCAGCCGTTGGGACCAGGGAAGAAGAGAGAAATACCTAGCCAGCCTTGTCGCCTGCACGCCTGTCTGGCCTCCATCATCGGCGTCTCTCGCGATCCCTCATCATCCGTCGTTGGCCGTTGGCACGCAACCACCAGTTCATACATTTCGATAGTGCCCTACTATCTCGCAATAGTGCCACCTCACCTCACTCCAGTCTTCACTCCATCGCCAGCCCACCGGCCCAACCGCCACGCAACTGCGTCCCAGCTGGCCCCCACCAGCGGCCCGCCGAGGCCAGTTCTTCAAGCTCACCCTCACCCACTGACATTGTTTGGCAGCGGCGCTTCTCTACCCTACCCACACCTCGTGCCCCGGACCTCGCTCCCCCTCGGCGCCGCTTGCCCAAGACAGGACCAGCAAGAAAGCACTAGACTGCAACCTCTACCTACCTGACATCGACTTTGGCCCGACCTACCCAACACACATCATCCTCCGCCGCCGTTTCTGGCCTCGACGACCCTGGTATCCGGGCCGCCTTCTAATTACCTACTCCGTTCGCACCCCAGCTCCTATTGCTGAACTGCCTCGATCTTCGTGCGGTGCAGCTGCAGCTACAGCAGCATCCTCCTTCGCGCCACATCCCGCGTTGCGCCCATTCGCTCATTCGACCAACACCACCAGCCTCCTGGTCATCCTCGAGCTCCTCCTGAGATACACTCCCCGTGCCTATCACCTAGGTGCTCAAAGGGCGCACGATCTCGCCCGACAGCCAAGCGTCTCAAACCCTTGCTGCATCTTTAATCGCGACTGATTGTCGTCTCGTCCCGAATCCGCATTTCGCATCCTCTCCACCTGCGACCCGCTTTGTCTGTCGTTTTGTGGCTTCAGGCACTCATACGTCCCCTCTCACTCTCGCTCACCTTTACCCCTTCCCCGCGATCACCTCCCTCGCGACAGACGCAGAATACCTTCGCCATGGCGCCAGTTGAGGACAAGGTTGGCGGTCCCCGAGGCTCATCTCATCCTTTAAACGGCGCTGACTGACAAGATGTGGACGCAGACCACCGGGGACGAGGGCGTCGAGCTAAACCTTGGAGATGCTATCGACATGAACACATTTAATCAGATACTCGAGATGGACGAGCCTGGCGACCACGAGTTCAGCTCGTCAATCGTCTTTGGCTTCTTTGAGCAGGTCGAGGAGACGTTTGAGTCCATGGATGCGGCTCTGTGAGTTGCCCCTCTCTCTCCCCGGGCATCGCTCTCCCCTCCCTTTGGCCTGGCTGTGCGTTTTCCCAGCAAACCGCGGCTTGTGAGCTTCAGCTAGATGACACACTGGCTGACCGTCGTTCCTCTCGCCTGTCTAAACAGGGTAGAGAAAGACCTCGACCAGCTGTCCCAGCTCGGCCACTTCTTAAAGGGCTCATCCGCCACCCTCGGCCTGGTCAAGGTTCGGGACGGGTGCGAGAAGATCCAGCGGTACGGCAAGAATGAAAACGTGGACGGATCTGCAGAGCCCGACTCCGAGCTGTGTCTGAAGCGCATCAAGGAGGCCCTCAAGACGGTCAAGACCGACTATCAGGATGTCGAGCGAACTCTCAAGAGATATTACGACAAGAACGACAAAGACAAGAGCGACGACGCCTAGATACCCCTCTCACAGAGATGTCACGGGCGGAGACTGGCATGGCAATATGGACGCTCGGCGCTGGAACCACAGTTTGCAGACGACAAATGACGGCTGCGAACTGCAACTTGCGCCAACAGTTCAAATAAGCGAGAGGCAAGGCATGGCTATTCGCTGTCTTGGCTATTTCTGCGCACTTTCGACTTTGCCCACCTATTCAACTATTTCATAAACTGAGGATGGTGGAGAGAGATGGATGAGCCAGGCATCTGAAACTGCCGTCGTGGAGAGCAGGCCTGCGGCAGCGGATGAACGGTTTACGGCCCAAGCCGTGGCATTTGCATGCAAGAGTGTGGATGATAACAGTGCGCTGGGATGTCGTGCACCTGCAGATGTTTTCCACAATGGCACATTCCTTCTGAGGTGCTCAGAGAGGTGGAGAGAGGGAAGGAGTCATGTAGAGAGGACCATCAATGAGGTTGTCACGATGACTTGAATCCATGCACCAGCTGTGCAGATGTCATGGCTCTTGTTCTACCTGGAAAACTGCTACAGATAGAGCACTACTGTGTCTGTTCCCTAGTTTTCAGTATTGCCCCAGCCTGACGAGCACGTGTCGTGTCCATGATGTTGTTACAAGAGGACCGTAGAACAGCGTGCTCACGGCGGGCCGACCGAGGTGATGCGACGTGCCTACGGTAGGTACTAATTATCATGCTCTGCCCTCGATTGCGGGGTCGGGAAATGTCAGACCTGCAAGGCTGCAACGATGGATGTCTGCAAGCTTCACTTTAGCATCAACCACATCCGCCTGCCTGCACACCGCCGCAGCGCAATTAACTAACTTTCATACGAAACCTGGTTGCGAAAGCATCTGCTCTTTGGTACGTTGATTGGCCCGGCTGCTTTCTTTTTCGTCCCCTTCATTTTGTCGGCTCGGCGGGCACTCCTGTCGGATTTGACTCCCCCGTTCTTGGTCAGATGCATCCAAACAAGTGACACAGCTGTTGTTCGAGGAGGTGCAATTCACGTTCCATGAGGTCACTGAGATGGCTGGGAGTCCCCACAACAACTCCGTATTGACGTCACGTTCTGATGCCGGTGCAGGGTTCGTCGTTTCGTCTCAAGTGCTACAAGGGTTCCGGCCACCACAGGGCGCGGCCTGGGGGCCATCCGAACACGGCCGGCAAGGAAATCGGCAGAGGGGACTTTGTCTCGGAAGCACGAGCGGCCGAGCCAGAGGGGATGCCGCCCAAGCCGGCGCCGACGCACTTCCTGTCCATCCCGCTCGCGGGGCCGCAGTTGGCCAGAAGCTGGGCCTCGTTCCGGGCGGATGTCACGAGTCCCGTGAGCTTTGGGCTGCCAGAGGATGCCGTCAGGTCGTTGGGGACCCTGCACTTGACACTGGGGGTGATGAGCTTGAAGCAGGATGGCGTGGACAAGGCTGTGGAAGTCCTCAGGGGTCTCAAGCCGCGGGAGGTGCTGGCTGAAGTGAGGGCATCAACAACGGTATCGCCCCTCAGGCAACGCGATGACGGAACACCTGCTGCGACTCCTTCATCCCCGAGCGACGGCAGACTGTCAGTCACAATCCGCGGCCTACACGCCATGCAAACCGCCTCCAAGACCTCGGTCCTCTATGCCCCGCCGACCGACGCCGAGGGCATCCTCTACCGCTTCTGCGAACAGCTGCGCAAGCCGTTCCGCGATTCTGGCCTCATGGAGGATGAGGGCCGGCCTCTGCTGCTGCACGCCACGGTCGTCAACACGATATACGTCAAGGGCGGCGGCGGCCGGGGCCGGAGGCGAGAGAGATTGACGATTGATGCGCGGGACATGCTGAGCCGGTATGATGACTACGCGTGGGCGGAGGATCTGCCCGTGACAAAGGTGGCGATATGTAGGATGGGGGCGAAGAAAGTCGAGGGAAGTGATGGAGACGAGGCATATGAGGTGGAAGCCGAGACGGAGGTTTGATACAAGGGTTGATAGTCACTTGGACGGGGGCATGAAAGTTCCAACTCCCGACTACCATGGAATGCTGAAACAATGTTTAGAAAATTCGAGTTATAGAAGTTACGTTTAGACGTACACTTGCCATCAAATTTGCGCTCTTTGCCTGTATCTCTGCTTAAGGAAACAAAACACTTGTTGGTGGATGATGATTGGTGTCTGCCTAGAGGTGGCTCTGCGTTGCCCAAGGTGGGCTTTCCCATCCCTGGCAATCTAAATTTTTAACATGTATACGAGTCAAGAGAATTTGGTTTGGAGGGAGTTCCCTAGCCAGAGAGTAGATGTTAAACGACATGTCGATGGAGTCGCCCGAGTAGAGTTGCCAATTTGCCAAGGTTGCCCCTCCCCGCGTTCCAAGGACACCCCACTGCCGAGTCCTGCCGACTTGGAGCTGAGACGACAATCAATCGACTTCACCTGCTTCATTCAACATTACACCACGGCCTGGCCTGGATCCAGCTTCCTCCACTCCAGGCACCGACGTCGCCGCGGAGGGGCCGCTCTTGCCTCGTAGCTTCACCGTCGGCTTCCTCTCGCCCTTCCCAAGGCTGAGAGGAGTTGGCAGCAGCCATGCCGAGCCAGCTCCGACCGATCCTGACGACGTGCACATTCCCACGACCTGACGACGACGACGACGACGACGACGACGCCGCCGCCGCCGCCATCGCGAACGAGCGACACGAACGAACACGGCAAATCCCCAGCAGCAATGCACACCCCCGAGAAGCGCCGCGGCGGGAGCCACGTGCTGCGCACCGGGACGGCGCCCTCCAACCGCCACAGCACCAGCGGCAGTCATGCGACGGGGAGCAGCAGCGGTAATGCCAACAGCAACAGCAGCAACCTCCCCGCCATGCCGCCGCGGGCCGCCATGATGAACAGCAACGCCGCGAGCCCAGAAGAGCCCCACGACGGCGCCAACAGCGGCAGCGGCTCCGGCGCTGGAGGAACGTCGTCGTCCGAACGCCGAGACAGGGACAAGGACAAGGACAAGGACAGCGCGCGGCCGAGCTCCAGTACGGGCCACTACGCCAGCGCCAAGGACAAGCACAGCAAGGAGCGCGAGGCGGCACTGCGCGAAAAGGACGAGCGCATTGCCTACCTGGAGAAGGAGATGGGCATCATGGAGCGCGAGTTCCAACGCGAGCTCGACAAGCTTAGCCAGAACGAGAGCGAGACGGCCACCTTCTGGCAGGCCAAGCACAGCGCGCTGAACCAGCAGTTCCTGCGCACCGACACGGAGCTGCGCCTGCTGCGCGCCGAGGTGGACGTGCGCGAGGCGGAGCGCGAGGAGCTGCGCCAGGGCTGGGAGGTGCTGCGGCGGGAGCTCAAGGAGCGCGACGACGAGGTCCGCGGGCTGAGGAGCCAGGTCCGCGGCCTCAAGGAGTTTGTGAGCACGAGCACGAGGACGGACGGGCAGACGAGCGACGAGGTTTTTGGGGACGGCATGGCGAGGCTGGGCAATGGCCTGCAGAACTGGGTCATAATGAACTTTCGAAAGGCAAAGCTGGGTGAGTGACGTGCAGTACCGACGCTGACTCTCCGAATCGCATTACAAGACACGAGCTAACATGGAGACTATAGACCTGTCCACGGTGGACGAGGCGACTCTGGCGGAGCTTAACGAGCTGGTGCCCATGTACGAGGAGCTGGTGCACCCAGCCAAGGTCCATCTGCTGCAGTCCATCGTGTCCAAGATATTGGTGGAAATGGTATTCGACGCCTACTTTGTGGGGTTGTCACAAGAGCAGACGCGGCACTTCAGACAGATGGAGGAACTGCTGTGCTCGTTTGGTATGCCACGTACCACTGTCGACGGAGGGAAACCCCAATAACTGACTTCTCTCAGCCGCCCCCGACGAAGCCGTCAACCAGTGGCGCTCGTCGACCCTCGCCCTCCTCCGCCGCGAAGCCCCCCAGCTCCTCCACTCCGAAACCAGCACGTTTGTCGAAAGCGTCATCTCCCGCACCAACCGCATCCTCGACGCCATCACCGTGGCCCCCTCGTCGTCCTCGACCGACCCCTCCCCGCAGCGCTCCGAGGCGCGCGACTCGGCGCTGCGCGTGCTCGTCAACAACTCGGTCGAGCTCGCGCGCCTGCTGGTCGTGCAGAAGGCGGTGCTGCGCGTGCACATGCCCCACGTGCTGCCGCACCAGCAGACCCTCTTCGAGGCCGAGACGATGGAGGACGTGGGCGGCGAGGACGAGGAGGCGCTGGCGAGGAGGGACATTTGGTGCGTCGTGTTTCCGGGCGTGATTAAGCACGGGGATGAGAATGGCGGGCAGATGCAGTTTCGGAATGTAATTGCCAAGGCGAGGGTGTTGTGCAGTCCGGAAGAATAGGACCAACAGTCGCAATGTTCGTCGGGGGAGGATAACCTACGAAACGGAGAGGTGGTGAAGCCACCCACCCACACTCGAGCCTTGTTCATATCGATGAGAAAGGGGGTCGTGGAAGGGAACGACGAGCAGCATCGGTCCACTGCCCGGGTCTCATGACGCATTCGATTTGGCATACCCGCGGAAGACGGCAATATTAACGGTGCTGCTAGAGCATCGGACAACGGTGTTTGCATAAATCAAGTATACCGCTGAACTGCAACTTCATCTCTAGACTTGTTTGCGGCGAGACATGCAGAGTCGAATCAATCGTCGTCAACAACGATCACCTCCGGTCGAGGAGATTTGCTTGGTCCGCCTCGACGGCTTGCTCGGTCTCGGTGCGTGCTCGCCGCCGTCTCCTGCGCCTGGGGCTTTGCGCCGACCCGCCGTCGTCGGTTGAGGGCGAGTCGGACTCTCTGGCCTTTGCACAACTCTGCGCTCCCACGCGCGGTACGGCTCCGGCCACTTGTTGTGTCCCTCCTTAAACTGCTGCCATTGACGGCGCATGTCCGCCATATCGCGGAGGGGCTTGTCCAGACCGCGAAACACACCAAAGCTCTACAAGGGCTGCGTCGGATAGATCTCCGTAGTCGGTAAACGCCCGCATACCGCGAGGGCCAGCATGCGGACTGTCCAGCGCCTGCCGCTCATACGCCTGGCCATACGCCCCCGTCAAGGCACTCCCCGGCTGCCCTGAAGCTCTGCCTTCATCCGGGGTCGATATCCGTGATGAAGCCCGGCGTAGGTGGTGCAGCCCGAGATGGGACTTCGCTCGTCGACGGAGGACTGCAGGCATGCCTGCGCGTAATGGCCGTGAGGATGTTGCCCCACAGCGTAGCCGCTTCTAGAGTCAGTCGCCGCTCGAGCCAGTCAGCTCCCCAAGGGTTCTAGAATAAGTGCAAGTTCCTCAACACCGGGGCAACACGTGCCGGATCTGACAGTGCTCTGTGCGCTGAGCTTATCAGATCAAGACCGACGTTTTCTTAGCTGGTCCCATCATGTTGATATAGCTTCAGAGATGGTGGGGATTCTGGCTTGGGTCAACTCCAACAGAGCGGGGGAAGCGTGAGGATACTCGGGCGAGCCACACACTGGGGAAGCGTCCGGTGCGAATTGCCGCCACGGGCTTGTCCTCGCTCTGCTGGCATGATCCGTGGCGTGGCTCAAAACGTGACACGACCAAGCAAGGGACCCACGGCAGCATGGTGGGTGCCATCATGTATCGTATGTTCCAATCGACTGACGTGGGTAGCCAGGGTCCGGCGGTTGAGCCTCAAGTTTCGGGTATGCCACGCTCCCCCGCTTGGACAAGGCCAGGTCCATGCCAGCACCCATCGCGTCTCGTTCCGGGCCCTTGCGGCCGTCGCCAAGTCGACGTTGGAGATGTACCTGGCCGCCGCTCTGCCCGCGTGTACTCGTACTCTGTACGTGGTATGTGTGCATGGTCCTCCGGGGTGCTAATGCTTACTTCGCCGCTGCCAGATCTCGAGGGGATGCGTCGTACTTCCAGGCTTCACGTCCAGCATCGCGCCCGGGCTGCATATTACATAAACCACAAACAAGCCAGCATGCCAGAAACCGTGCGACCGACCCAGGCCAAACCCGGTGAAAGCATGCCCTCTCTATTCGTCGCCGGGCGGCCAGCCTATACGCCGCCATCGGTATTGGCTGCTGGCACAGGTGTCGCGTAACCGCACCGCTGGTCCCCGACTCCCGTCTTGCTGGTGGTGTGCTCTCGGCATCACCGTCTTGTTGCGCGTTTGCATCTTCCGGTCGGGGCAGCCAGTCATTTCCTTCTGTACGGGCTCCCATGATGCCCGGCGGGCGCCTCATACTCGTATGCTTGTGCCAACATCGCCAAGGATGATGTGTCGAGGGCCGGCCCGAATAAAACGTCGACAACGGCATCAACCCGACACCAGCCGTTTGGTCCTCTCATTCCGTTAGTTGTGATGTCAACCATTCATGTGTATCGCAAGGTAGTTCCCCCGCGTTCGAGAAAGTGCCCGTCGAGGGGGGCATCGGGGCATCCATCTCGACTTGTGCAGGAAAACAGTGGAGATGCGCCCCCGGGCCACCATTCTTGCCTCCTCCAAACTCCATTTATCTCCGTCGCGAGTGCAACGCACCCCTTTTCGCTCCTGACCCGAGGCGCAGATCAGTCCCACAGATCCATCTGTTCGGCAGTCTTGCGGCTCAGGCTCATTCTGCGACGGTCCATCGCCTGGGGGTGTAAGCTGTTGCCGCGGCTGTCGACCCAAAGCTCCAGCGCCAACGCAGACGCAGACGCAGACGCAGACGCGTTCGGCTCCCACATCCAAACCGTCAACGCACCGCCGCCCGACGCCTGTCATAGCTGACCCGTCTGTCCGCCGGCCGGAATCAAACTTCCGGCCTGCGACAGGAATAAATCGATATTGTGCTAGGCCTCTTCCGTCTCGTTCCTACTCGGGCAGGGCTGTCGACGACCTCCTCTCCTGGTCTTGGTTCTTGACACCACGGCAGCCAGCCACGTTTGATGCCGTAGCCGTCACCATGGCGTCGGCAGGCTTCGACGCATCCGACCTGATTACCTTTCTGGGGCAGTTCGAAGAACGGAGATCTGGCGACTTCTATCAGTTGACTGGCCAAGGCGGGCCCTTCGTCGCGGCGTCTGGCCCGTACTATGCACCCGAGATCGTCTTGTCAGAGCCGCGGGCTCCATCGCTGCCACGTACCGAGAGGGACACCACGTCCTTGGCGAGCAGCGCAACACCCCGCAGCGCCATGTTTGATGGCTTCGACAGCTACTCGGCGTATTCGACATCGACTGCCCCTCCTCGCCGCGGCCACGAGCCACCGCACCGGCAGAGAGCCGCCGTCCCGGATGCTCCCGTGACGTGGCTCCCCTGCGAATTCCGCAGGCTGTCCGGCTGCGGTGCCAACTTTGCCCTCGACGACGTGGAGCCCTGGATCGAGCACATGATAGCCCAGCATTTGGAGAGGAATTTCCCCGAGAAATGCATATGCTGGTTCTGTGACCATGCGGATTTCAGGGCGGCGTCGGGGCTCCAGGAAGACAAAGAGAAGGCGTACCGAAGACGAATGCACCACATCGCGGAGCATTTCCGGAACGGCAAAACGGCCCTGGATATCCGTTGGGACTTCCACTTCCTTGACCACGTCCACAACCAGCATCTGATTGAAGAACACGTCTTTCAGTGGGCAACGCGGCAGAGCGAGCTGCGACTGCCCCGCGGCATGACCTTTGCAAACCACCCACGAGCTGGCAGACCGCGAGGCGAGGAATTTGGCGAGAGGCATCGCGGTCATGCTCGCCGGCGAGATGGGTCACGTCCGCTCCGCGTGCGCCGTGCTATGGAATGAGGCCGTGAAGGCCGATCAATTCCGTTCATGGTTTTTGTTGAGGGACCCATGTTTGCTGCTTTTTGGAAACATTCTCCGTCCTTGCATGGCGGCACTGGCACTTGTCGGCGTTGGTGGGACCCGGCCTCGGGTCGGGTCCGTCAAATCTCGGATCCGGCGCCGATCTCCACCAGCGGCATCGCGGCCCCATCACCTTTCCAGCTTTGTCGTGTTATTTTCTGGCTGGCAAGAATGCCTGTCTTGGGTGTGGAGGAGAGCCATGTGGCCTCGAGGCCCGCGCCACAGGGCTGACTCGCTCAGCCGAGCGACACAATGTGCGCCTTGGCGCTTGGTCGAAAGCAGAAATCGCGGCGAGGCGAGGCGAGGCGAGGCGACTGCTGGCTGACTCTTTGGAGCATCGGCCAGGGCTGCGGCTGGAAGGGAAAAGGCCAGGTCTCACATCAGTCCATGTTTTCTCGGCGTTTGAAGGAGAGGGACCGAAGAGAGAGGATTCACAGACGAGGCGGATGGCAGGAGTGGTTTGCGGAGGACACGGCGCACATCAGGTGACGGGCGGGTTGCTCCTGAGTCGGTCCTGCATGCCACCTCCCGGCGGGATCGCGGTTTGCTTATATGTTTCGAGGACGTTTTCAGCTCTCACCGAGACGCCGGGCTCCTTTTGTTTCCATTCCCGTCTCCAGGGCGTACATGACTCGCAGGTGGCCGTGGGAAACCGAGGCTGGGGAGGGACAGGCGGTCAAGCGGAGAGATTGTGCACGAGGAAACATGGGCTGGCCCGGTTTTTCATTGCGTCTCTCCCCCATGACGATTACGAACACTATTCCCAGCTTGACTTGTCTTTGATGAAGAGTTTCGTGGCGTTCCATGACAATGCATCTCTGTAGACCGGTCCTGGGCCATGGACCGCCGCAGGCGGCACCGGCCGTCGACTTGTCACCTCGCCACGACCCAATGGCCAATGCTCGCCTCACGCCCCCGAGCTCACCATATTAATTCCTTGCTTTATTCGCCGACTCGTTGCAGTTCGACGCCTGCCCGCCAATGAAGCGCCCGTCGGCGCAGGCATCCAGTTTTCGCCGCCCTCGACAGGCTCCGGCGCAGCCGACCCGCAGGCGCACGCGTGGCTGTGCTCTTGGTTGGCTTGGGGAGCTGGTGGCAAGAATTGCTACCTAACGAGTACGCATGTCACCGGGCCGCGCGGAGAGCCAGAAAAGGGGCTTGCACCAAGACGCCGTCATCTGGGCTTGCGCACCGAGGTTCTGTCTTGTCGTGGGGGGCGGCGCAGTGCAATAGGTGGGTGGCTTCCAATCAGCGCACAAGACTCCGTGCCATTTACACAGTTGCAACCGTGACAGGGCAACAGGTGATGCAATAATATCCCGGCGAATGGGCAACAGGGACATGGCGTGAGAATGCACACGCTGCCACCATCTCCTGCTCACCTGACGGCTTGTTTACAAACATGTATTTCACGGCTCGCCTACCTTTGTGGTGCTGCCAGACGGATCGAGTGTCCAGCCTTGGATAGGGCTTAAACACCCATGCCCACCCGCCTCGTTTTGCCGGGCTGCATGCTGAGAACCTTGGAATCACGGTGCCATTGAAATGTATAGCCAAGGACACAGTATGCATGTCTCTCCGAATTCGGTAGTTGCCACGAGGCATACCTATGAAGCAGGCAGTCTCCATTGTCTATAAGTCGTCGCGTGACACGTGTTTTACATGGCGTCGCGTGGCCCTGTAGCTCGCGGCCCGCCTTCTTCGCTTCCGTCTGGATACACTGCAAGAGTGGTAATGGCCGAGAACCGGCGTCTCGCTGCCTCTCCTCTTGCGCCCCAGCAGCGTGACATCAATCTTCTTATACCGCGCCTCATACTTGACCCACCTCTCCAGCCCCGGGACGTGGATCCCCAGGCTTGGCAGGGCGAGCAACGTCAACGTTGGCCTGGTCGGGTCTGCACCCCTGGGGGCTTCAACGCTATAGAGCGCCGGCAGCGAGTACCGCACCTTTCCCGGGGCATAGTACTTGAGGATTCGTTCCAGCCTGGCTCGCTGCTTCGGAGGCAAAGCCAGCCGAAACGGCTTGGCATACTGCGGGAGCAGAGGCAGAATGTGAAACCTCGCGGGCACACACGCGCTGACCCGTATCCAGAAACGCCCGTCCCATATCTTGGCCGTCTTCCAGCTCCTCCAGTGGGCATGTCGACTAGCGGGCTCCTCAGACCCATGGCCCCAATACACGGCGTTGTAGTTGAGGTAACCAGGGAGCCTTCGCTCTGGCAGCGGTTGGGATGATGAGTAAGGGGCCCGCGAGATGAACCACTTCGTCGATGCCGGGCTAATCACCGGGTCAAAAACGACGCCAGCTATTGAAAAGGCCTTTGGTGCCTGACCACCTGGGCCCGAGGACAGCTCGGGAAAGAGCCGGTCTACGACGTTTTCGAGATTTGACAATGGCGGTGCATGGAGCTCCGGGGTGACAAACTCGACAAGCTTGCGAATCGCTATTGCGGCGATCACCCTCCGCTGCGGTTTGCGGGCTTGGTCCCTCGCTGTGGCAAATAGGCGTCTCGGTCGGGACTGACCCACGCGGAAAGACGGGAGCTCAACGAGAAGTGTGCCGGCATTGGGGTCGAAATCCTGGATGACGGCTTCGCGTACGAGCAGTCGGTGGGCCGCTGCTTCCTCGCTGTTCGTTCTGCGTTTGGCTCTCTGCGACAATTCCAAAATCGCGGGCTTCTGCAAGGCGGCCGGCAGCTCGTGGGATCTTGTGATATGCCTAATGGCATTCCGCGTGGTCAAGGTTGGATCCACGTTGCTATGGTCCTCGAACCACCGCACCTTGTTGGCTTCGCAGGTGGCGATGAGCCTGTCCTTGTCAAACTCCAGCAGCGGGCGATGAATCATGATGCCACCATCTTCGCAGTTTAGCGGTGTCAGGTAGGGCACCCGCGGATCGACGTCGCGGTTGATGTGCCCAGGGAATTGAGCCGACATGTCGTTGATCCCCAGGTATGTCTTGATGTGGTCCCAGGGCTCTTCGTTGGAGTCGTGCTTCAGGATCAACCGTAGACGCCTCATTTCCTTGTTTGGAGGCTTGAAGCTCAGGTACGGATGTCGTTGCAGCTGATCATCCAGCAGCCCGCTCTTGTATACACCGTGTAGTTCGTAGCACTCCGGGATTGCGTTGGCTTCACGGATCCCCTGCAAGCCTCGATAGCCATGGCCGGCGAGCAGGCGCATCAGGACGGTTTCGTACTGGTCGTCGCGGTGATGGGCAAAGAAGAGGTTGCTCGCCTGCAGGTAGCAGCAAGTCAACCCCAGCATCTGATATCGCATCGTACGTGCGAGGCCTTCGAGGTTTGGCAACTGGGCAGGATCCATCCCTCTCCTCCGGACATCTTTCCAATTGAGCGCCTTGATAACAGCCTTGAGCCCCAGCCTCTTGAGCTCCAGGGCAACTCGGGACGCTTCTCGAGAGCTACCCTCTCGCAACTGGTGGTCGACCACGATGCCGAACGCGCTCTCGGCCGGGTTGTCGCCGATCTTGATGCCGCGGTGCGTTTTCAAGAGGTTGGAGAAGAGGAAGGCCATGGCCATGGAGTCGACTCCTCCGCTGACGGCCAGAGCTGGTTCAAGCGTTAGCAGTACTGCGACAGGCCCATCTATCTCGGACACAGTCCAGAAGAAACCTACCGACACGCCGTGACCGCGCATAGCGTACGGCTGGGAACCGTGGCGGGCATACCGCCTCCACGGCATCGCGGAACTCGGTCAGGGAGATCGGTCTGGGGCCATGGTGAAAGACTCGAGTCGGAGCGCTCATTCCATCGCACGCTTTTCCAGCGGCCAAGCTGGTACGGCCGCAGGTTCCATTTATGTGTATGAATTGGGTCCTGGTTGCTTTGGCAAGAGGCGTTGGGAGGAGATCTGGAGGTCTGGGGATTGAAGCTGTTGGAGCTCCCCACTGTAACTGACGGCGCCCATGGCCGTTGTTTTACCGATCGACGACTGGCATGGTCCCTGTACTCGTAGCAGGTCAGGCGCGAGTTCCATTTCACAGGATCAAAGGATCAACTTGCACCCTCGACAACCAATGGATGGAAAGACATGCATACAGGACAGGT
The DNA here is from genome assembly GCA_002916505.1 of Tolypocladium paradoxum. Lineage (NCBI taxonomy): Eukaryota > Fungi > Ascomycota > Sordariomycetes > Hypocreales > Ophiocordycipitaceae > Tolypocladium > Tolypocladium paradoxum. The sequence continues at coordinate 20,209 of PKSG01000419.1, read as the reverse complement.
AAAGGACAAGCTTCAAGGAACCTTGATTATTCTTGGAATTACTAAGTGGTCTGTCCAACAGGCACAGTTTTCTGTCAGTCTCCCTTCAGAGGCATCCCACGACGCTCACTGCACTGGCCAGTCCAGCACGCCGCCTGCAGCACCTCCACTGTGGGCGCTGCACCGCTGCCTATCAGTCGCCGGGCTCAAGCCCCTTGTGGCAAACACAGCGGACAAGGAAGGGATTGTCGAGTGAGAACAAAGCAGTGCCAGCCCTGTCCAGCTGATTCACTGCGCGGGCATTTCTGCGGCGTGATTTGCTGGCGGCAGCGCAGGCCAGTCGAGCTGCCCAGCCTCGGTTTCCACCTTCCATTCCAGTGGTCTGCTGGTGCCCTGTTTCAGTTTGGCAACCCAAGGAAGGAGGCCAGAGGCAGCTCCTGCGTCCTGCAGTTGCCGCTGCCCTCCTGCGCTAGCTTCCTCACCGCGCTGGCTGCTGTCCAACCGCCACTCCAACCTTCAGAGGCACGCAAATCCTCTTCACCCCTCTCGTCATCCTCTGCCGTCGCGTCTTCTGCTATTCCCATTGTTTTACTGTTGTATTTTGCCCTCGTGGAACTATCGTGTCCCCAAGTAATCACCCCTCGTCCTCGCCCGCAGCCGTCGCCGCCGCCGTGTCTCACTTTGACGAGCCATCCATCCGATCCGCCCATGACGTGAACATCGCGAACCGCCTCACCCATGGTCTCCCAGCCAGAACCGTCCCCTTCCTCCGCGCTCACCCCGCACCGCCGCGGCCTCTACTCGGCCTCCTCCGTCGTCTCGCGCCCGTCTCTGTCGCGAACCAAGCGCTACAATCGCTCCCACGCCGGAGGCGCCTCGTACGTGCCGCAGAACGAGTTCCCCGTCTTCGCGCACAGCGGCGACGTCGAGATCCTCGTTCGCGCAGGCTCCGCCGAGAATCGCTACCTGCTGCACCGCCATACCCTGACGCGATGCAGCGGCTTCTTCGAGGCGAGCACCTCGACGGAGTGGTCCAAGGCGCAACCGCTTCTCGCGGGCGGCAACGAGCTGGCGCGCATTGGCGAGGAAGCGTCTTCGGCATTGGATGGGCGCGACTCGGATAGAGGCGCTGGTGGGGTCGCGGCGCCGAGGAAGAGATGGAGGTACGAGCTCGATCCGGGCGCAGGCGATGGCGACATTCCTATGCTCGTACAAAAAGACGACTCCCGACGAGGCGACTCCAGGCCGGCCCTCCCGTCGCTCTTTGGCCCTGGCTCCGGCCCGGACTCCTCCGGGTCCAAGTCCGCCTCCCGCTCCAAGGGCAGCGGTCATTCGCACTCCTCCTCCGTGCCGTCCAACCACGTCACCTTTGCGCGGTCAGTCGCGAACCTCAGTCTCGCTCCGACGCTGTCCCAGACCGACCAGGACCTCTTGCGCGACTACGACAACCTCTTCCGAATATTCTACAACTACCCTCCCGTCTTGGACGGGATAAACGTTGCGGATGCATACGTCCAGTGCAAGTCGCTGCTGGCTCTAGCAGACCAGTACGATGCGCTTGCCGTCGTAGGCCCCCGAGTCGACCACCATCTCCTGCAGTTCCAGTCGCGCCTGTGGAAGCAGATCGCCAAGTATCCCATCTCCTATCTGCGCCTGGGTTACCTCTCCCGGAGCAAGATCATCTTCCAAGAGGCCCTCATCCACGTGGTCGGCCAGTGGCCAGTCGGAGAGCGCAGCTTGCGCGCCGCGCTGCCGGACGTAGTTCTGGACATCATCGAGGACAAGGTGGACGAGCTGGAGGAGACGGTCAGCCGTGTCGAGGGCCGCCTCTTCCGTCTCAACCTTACCACTGCGCGAGGCGACCGCGTCACCCCTTCCAACAGCTATCTCGACTGGCTCACTGTCAGTCTCTTCCGACAATGGCTGGCCGACAACACGACGCCTCAACCCCCGCGAGATCGCGACGGTCGTCACCGTCACCCTTCCCTGCCACCTCCCGTTCCCCCCCTAACGTCTGTCGGCCGCGCATACCGCACGCTAGGCTCCGGCAACCCCAGCGCATTCCTCGGCCACGACGAGTGCAAGAAGTTCCTCAAGCTGATGCCGGAGCTCTACAGCCGCGACAACCTCCGCCGCTTCGAGAAGCGCATGGACGAGCTCAAGGCCATGGCTAGGGACGTCGTCCGGCCCCTCCTCGGCAGCGGACTCGAGCTCGACCTGGGCGGCTCGAGCAGGACCTCGGAGAGCATCAGCTACCTGACGTGCACGGCCGTGGGCAACAGGGACCTTCCTTGGCCGGTAGATGACTGATTATATGCCGGTGGACATCTACAGCAAGAACACGACGCATCATTGGATTGCCCTGTATCGAGTCTCTATTTTGTTGGGAATCCAGGCATGAACAGCCGACCAGATGTCTATACACGACTTGACGTTTACCACACAGGACCGCACGAGCTCTGCTTTCTGTCTCGCACATTAGTTCCTTTCTCTTTTTTACTGTTTTACCGGATACCCTCTTGATGGACTGGATTTCCTCGTTTTTGACCACTCTTGTCCCACCACGTCAGGGCTTGTCTGGGCATGGATGTAGATAGATGTGTGCACGCAGGCAGAGCCTCTACGGATTGAAATGAAGTAATGACGCAGTTTTGTATAATCCACGCTCAAGTTTCCGTTCCCTATGCGAGATGTTCTGTCGTATTTTTACTTTTTTTTGGGGCCGGTAAAGGCACATCCGATGGGGAGATTCATGGCCCTGATTTATTGCGTCTTCTCAAATACCAAAAATCATCATGGGACAATAAAGAACAAACAGAGCAAATGGCTGTTGTTGTCGTCCGGCTTCATCATTATACAACTCCCCGCGACCCGTCGATAACCCCCGTAAAAGACGCGCGCACAAGGTCACGCAAAAAGGCATCCTTCCATCCAAACCGCCCAGTCACTCCCTCCCCCCATGTCCTTTCGTGCGGAGTCGTCTAGGAAGCCCTGCCGCCAACGACCAGCTCCACGTTGCCCGACATGGTCTCCATCCTAATCTCCGAGTCGCCGTCGCCCTTGCGCCCCTCGATGAGCTTGGCCCAGCCGCGGTCGCGGCGGATGATCTCGACGCCGTCGCCGAAGACGTTGATGCTGCCGCTGATGCTCTGCGCGTAGAACCTGCCCTCCCAGCTGGCCGGGTAGAAGAGCCTGAGGGTGCCGCTGGCGGAGTCGTGCTTGGACTTGAGGAAGCTGAGCGCGGGCGTCGTGCTCTTGTCGGCGTTGCGGGTCGCGCCACGGGAACGGAGGTGGTGGTGCTTGGCGAGTTCGACGTCCGGGTGGGTGATGACGATGGGGTCGTGGGGGGCCTTGCGCGGCGCGTCGTAATCGTCGTCGTCGTCGCCGTCGTGCAGGGGCGGAGGCATGGGCACGCCAATCGGGGCCAGGATGACATGGCCATCGGACTCGGGCTCGCCAGGGGGAGACATCCTCGCGCCAGAGGTGCTGGTCCACAGGGGCTCCAGGACCGTCACCCGCCAGTCGCCGCTCATCGACTTTGTGGTGAGCTGAGGCTTGTATCCAGACTTTTGCATGTCCTCGTCGAAGATGGGCAAGACCTTGAGAACAGTGTTGCCCGACGTCGAGCCGAACCTGCCCTCGGAGCTCGTAGCCACCTCTCCTTGGATTTTCCCCGAGGTGGAAGACAGCTTGGTGATGTAGTCGCGCGCCGGCAGCTTCTTGTCCGGCTTGCCAGCTTGGAGGGCGCCGGTCAGGGGCTCCGTCACCTCGATGTGGCCGGAAATGGACGAGACGTCGAGCACCGCCGACTTGGGAGACATTTCGTCAACCGGCTTGGGAGCGACCTGCGCGGTAATGTCGCCAGATGTCGAAGTGATTTTGAGCAGGTCGTATAGGGGGAACCAGCCCTCGACATTGCCGCTCACAGTCCTGATCTGAATCCTGCGCGACTCGAGCGTGTAGGGGACGACATCCTCGCTGACGTCCCTGGGCCGCGAGGTTCGGAAGCGGCCAACAACCGTGTCAATCTCGGTTCCGTCAGTCACGCCCATGATCAGGCCGTCGACAACGTTGACGTCAAGGTGGACAGAGTTGAGGGTGAGGGATCGAAGGTACGCCTTGCGGGGAATCCAAACGGTGGCACGCATCTGGATGCAAGGCCCGTCGCTCGATGGAGAGGGCCACTCGATCGATCGCGGAGTGACCATCTTGAACACCTGGTTGTCGTCGTAGACGTCCGAATCGACGTGGACGCGCAAGGCCTCGTCGTTGGAGATTGCCTCGAGCTCGATGGATCCTTCAGAGGCATCGTCGCCGGTAGGGCGCAGAATGATCTGTCCAAAGACCCTTGGCTGCCGCCAGCTGTGCGTGTCCGAGTTCTTCTCAATCTCCTGCCTGATGTCGAGCTTCCGGTTGCTGGCGAAGCGAATGGAGGCGGTGGTCTTGGAGAAGGCATGGGGAGTGTCGCGGCAGCCCGAGGAGGGCCTCCACTCCAGGTCGCTGTGGCCACCCATGTCTGGTTCTCTGACGGGGTCCTTGTCGATGACGCCGGCGTTCTGTGGGTGCCGGTCAGCTGAGGTTCTTGGAAAGAGGCAGGCGAGGAGTCTGCAGGTGGCGGTGTCTAACGGTAGCACGAGGACAGGCATGATGGTGACGTGCGGGACGGTGAATGATTCAAGAGCGGAGAAAGGCGAGCAGATGAGAACCATGTGAATAGTGGTTGATGAGACTCGACGTACCTTGTCATGAGAAGACGACGAACGGCCAAAGGTGCCAAGTATGGCAAAGATGATGGAAAAGATGACGAGTACACCGAGGATCGTCCTGATCTTATTCCGCAGGTTGGACGAGCCCATCGACTCCTTGGCCCTCGGCCACCTCGACGGCGGCGGGCCACCCAGCAGGCCACCCATCGACTCGGGTTGGCGCGGCAGCAGGGCCTGATGCTCTTCGGGCACGCCCATGATTTCGGCACGCGCGGGGGGGGATGCAAAGGTCTCGTAGCCCTGCTGTTGCTGGCGCCGAGGGTGTCCAGAGGGAGGAGGAGACGACGGGGAGGGCGAGTAGGCGGGCGGCGCGTCCGGCTGGTTATGATGATGCGGCTGGGACGTGGTATTTGCCGTCTCGGCGCGGATGGCGGGCGTGAGCAGGTAGGGCAGCCGGGTACTGTGCCCGGGCAGCGGAGGGGGCTCGTCCTCCTCGACGCTGCGCCGGTGGCGATGCGAGGCGGCAAGGGGGGGGCTGGCCGGGGTAGCGGCAGGGCCGCCGTGAGAAGGCGATGAAGAAGAGACGGTTGTAGTTGTAGTTGCCGGTGCCGGTGCTGGTGCTGGTGCTGGTGCTGGCGACGACGCCGTCTGACCGCTGGCGCTGTTCTTCCAGCGCTCCTCGGCGGCCTCGCGCGCCTTGTCGGCTGCGCCCTGGCCGCGCAGCGTCGGGTCCTCGACGAGCACGTTGGGCACAGACGGCACGTTGGACGCCGCGCGCGGGTGCTGCTGCTGAGGGCGCTGCTGCCAGTGCGACGACGACGACGCGTGGAAGTAGCCGTCGGTGGGCGACAGGGCATCGCGCTCGTCATCCGACGCGTCCTGCCCCAGGCCCGAGGCCAGGTTGTCCGAGTAGGGCGCCGACATGGTGTTGCGCTGGCCTGTCGGGGCTGGCCGCGCAAGCCAAGGTAGGACGAGTACGTAGGCAGTCTGACGAGGCGGTGGCCTGGGTGGAATGAAGCCGACGACGACCTGCTTCACTCTACGAGCACGGCACGGCCCCGGAGGTGCAGGAGCACCGCTGCGTACCGCGGACGACGACTTCACGCGCGGCTCTGCGTCCCGACAATAACAATAACGCAACGTAGGGCAATATGATGTATCTCGGTGTCAGCGCTGCTGGGACGGGGAGAGAGGGGGCGTTGATGAAGAGAGGAAATTCCAGCCTCCCCCAACGACGCGGAGACGAGGGAACAAGGACGGGCTGTTGGCCGCCGTCTCGCCTTCCTCTCCTCTGCTCGTCGTCCATCCCATCTCGGTCGAACCGACCCAGGGTCCCCACTCGACTCCGGACCCTGGCGGACGAGGGCGTGTCTTCCCACCCGATGGATGTAGTCCAGCATCCCGCGCCTTGTTCCACCGACGACGAGCCAGCGCGGCAGTCCAGAGGTTGTTGCCTGTAGCCGTCTCTTCATTTCCCGCTCTCTCCCTTCTCCTCTCGACAACCCGACTCCGCAAGCACCGCCCGAGTCAAACCCCGTTGCTTATCGTGCTCTGCCTCATCCCTGCATCCCCCACACGAATACCCCATCCAGGCATTCCAGGCCAAAAGTCCCCGGGTCCAGGTCCCCACCTCCGAACCGCCTGAGGCTTGAGCTGCCTCTTCCAGACGCAACCACCGCCGTTTCGGCCACCGTACCCGGAGCGGGCCTCGTCAGCAGCGCACGCAACGCTCCGCGCTAGTGACGCTGGGCCTGGCTGGCGTGCTCGTGGGAGTTTCGACAGTCATCGCCGTGAATGCCCAAGGCCGCCCATCTCCAGATTGTTCATCGCCTTGTCCAAGGCTCGCCTCTCCTTCAACCGCCAGCCAGAGCTCCGACTCGCCCCACCGATACCGGCCCATGCGTCTCCACTCTCCCGGCCGTTGCGCCTGGCTGCAAAGTCGGCTCTCGGCTCTCGGCTCTCGAGGCCGTCTGATTTCACATTTGCGCAGCTGCCCGGCTTTGGCTTTGGCCTCTGCTGGCCAGTATGACTCTATACATTGTGGGATATCATGTGACATCGACACCGCTCTCTCCGTCTTCATCTCCGAGACACATCTTCTATCAGTCCGTGTCCTCCCCCGTGCCCACCGGGGCTGCTGCCGTCTTCCGTCGAGTGTGCTTCCCGTCCCCATCCGACTCTATTTCTACGGGGCTTCGCAAGTCCCAACATTTCGTCATAAGCCAACAACAAGGCCATCCAACAAAGGGAACCGGCGGCCGTAACAGACCTGATGCACTGCCATTGTCCGAGACTCGAGTGCTTGGCGGGTCCCTGCCGCTTCTAGCGGCCGTATATGTGCCATCTCCCTTCCTCCCCTTTCCCTCTGTCTCGTCCATCAATGCAGTCCGAGCATCCGCTTCGAGTTCTCGTACACCACCCACGTTATGCTCAGTGCCGGAGCAACCTTTAGCAGATTCGGCGTCAGCCCCTTATAGAGCCCTCGGTAACCTTCGCGTTGAATCGTCTTCTGCGTAACGTCCCAGATGCCCGTGTACGTCGCTCGGTGCATCACCGTTCCTTGCGTCTGTAATCGCGTCCGCACCACGTTGAGCGGATACACGATGGTTGCGCCGATGGCCCCCGACGTCGCGCCAATGATCCCCGTCGCAATGTTTCCCGGCTCGACATCGTCCTCGTGGCACCCGGCGTATTTCGCATAGTAGCCTTGATACGTCTTCTTCAACAGCTCAAACATGCCCATGTCGATGGCACTGTACGGGAACATGCCGACAAGGCCCATGGTCACACCCCGATAACAGGCCCGAACACCACCATCGGCGTACATCTTGATGGCGGTTTGGCGGACGAGTGCACTTCCTGTAAGGCCGCCCTTGACCGTCTCGCACTGAAGTCGAAATTTCAGGGTATCAAGTGGATAAACGCAGAACCTGCTCCAGGTTAGCGACGGGCCGAGGCTCCTCTTCGTGTGCAACCGGCACCGCCACTCACTGTGCAATCATGCCAGCAACACCGCCCGCGGTGAACTTCGAATATGAGTTGATCTGCTGCGGGTCGCCGTGGCCCTCAAAGTTTGCCAGTGCGCGCTTAGCCGCCTCGTAGGACCCAAACTTGATGGCCGTCTCGGGCATGATCTTCACCACGTTCAAGCCGTTGCCTGCGGACCTGTCAGCATCGCCATGTCGCGCCTCTCCGGGCAAAGAGCCGTCGTTTTTGGCATGAGGGTCATCTTACCAGCAAAGAACCCGCGCAATCCGCTAGATCGATACAAATCTCTGATGGCATCTCTAATGGGCCGGGTCGCATTTTTAACGGCACCTACAGGATGGCCCTGCTTGATTGCTGCAACTGCCGTCTCGGGGCTGCTGGTGGTATTGACGAGCAGATAGACTTTCAACCGGTCAAGAGGCGCAGTGGCAGTCCGCGACACTCCGCCGGCGATGGCACCCGCAAGGAAGTAACCTGGATCGGGTGCAAAGTCTGTCAGTCTATACTTCTTCTTGGCTGCCACGGCTTTGCCGGAGGACTGTGACTCTCCAAGGTGCTGGTCCGGGGTGCCATCGCCGTCTTCCCGAGTGATGGTATCTGTGGTGGACTTTCGCCGCTGGGTCGCTGCAGCATCGACGATATTGGCCGTGGTCGCTTGAACTGCGTCCATTTTCTTTGTTTGCGCCGGCAGTGCTTCCTCCTCCACATCTGCTCTCTCGGCGTTTTGGGGTGTGGTAGGTGTTGCAGGTGGTAGTGGTTTTGTCGCATAAGGTGCAGGAGAAGCGACTCTGAGCAGAGAACCGAGGAGAGAGTGAATGAAAGAGTAGGAGGAGGAGGAGCCGTCCGTACCTAAGCCTCCCAATGTTTCCTCGCTGACAATAGAATCTCCCTCGGGTGTAACATTAACGACGGAGTCGTAGTAGGACAACACCGCACGCAGCTGAGAATCATGGTCGCGCGCTGGCATGAAGAGGAGGAAGTTCCTGAAATAGTATCAGCCAGCTGCTTCGTTTTACGCCATACAATTGGCTTCAGCGTAGGTTGGACCGGCGATGATCGGAAATGTTTTTGTTGGTTGCGATGTAGCCCCCGCGCGTGCGCCCGTCACCAAACAAGCGGCACATGACTTCTGGGCACGCGAGATGGTGACTATAACCCACGACCAGACTTTGTCAAGAGACCAAATGGCACAGCGCAAAGAATGAACGTACCGCCACTCGTCGAAGCTGACGTATCCGTCATGGTTCTCATCCATGTCGTTGAAGAACTCGGACAGCTTGCGGCTCGACACAGTCAGGCCAGCGGTTCTGAAGGCAGTTTGGAGCTCCTTCATGTCGAGTTTTCCGTTGCCATCCTTGTCAATGGCCTTGAACAGCAGAAAGAGCTGTCTCTCGGCCCCTTCGACGAACGTGCGGAACTCTGGGAAGCAGTGGGTTCACGTCAGTGGTGATGCTCCAGCTTTGACCATGCGAAGGTTTTGCAGCTCCACCACGAGTGAAATGTACCTTCATATTGAATTCTGCCGTCGTGGTTCGTGTCCACCTCGTCCATGATCTGCTTCAGCAGCTCGTCCGCGTTCTTCATGGCTGCATCGACTTCGTCAGCTCCCCGTTCCGACCCCGCCGAGGCTGCTCAGGAGTTGGCGCTGCTGCTCACGGTGATCGATCTTCCGAAACCCCTTCTGCAACCCCTTCAGATCCAGCTCGCCCGTGCGACCCGGGTCCAGCTTGGCCCAGAGGGCCTCGACGCGGGCATCGCGCTGGTTCTGAGACTCCCCCAACCCGCGCTCCACGTCGTTGACGAGCTTGGACACGCTCATAGCGGCGGCGGCATATCTCGCGGGCGAGGCTCTGCCGTGGCCGGGCTGGTTTGGGGTCGCTCGCGCGTCGTCGGCTTGGTTCGCTATGGCGACAGCATGACATGAGGGCTGGACAGCGGACAATTGGCAGCCCGAGTCGAGACAGGAAGCTGACGTCGGAGGAGGAGAACGATGCAAGGTGTGGCAGCTCGATTCCGAGGAGGGATTGGATGGAAGAAAACGGGGTTGTTTGCCGGTGCGAGCAATCGCGGTAGCGCGATTAGCAGGTCCAGGTCCCGAGCGCCCCACTGCCTTATCTTATCGCCCCGCAGCCTCGCTTGGCAGCTGCCGACGACCAGTGGTCCATCGGTCCCTGTCGCCGACGCATCTCCAACCCCATCCCATCTGCCATCGCCGCAAGCAAAAGGTGTCCCTGCGGGCCCGTTCCGCGAGCAATGTCGGCCAACTACTGGGAGTCGACGCAGAGGCGCCATTGGCTCTTCACAAAGGAGCAGCTGGCGTCGATGCGCCAGAAACTCGAGGACGAGAACGCCGACCTGATTCGCATGTTCCCCCTGCCCCAAGCAAGGCACCTGGCCATCTACTTCAACCAGCGTGAGTCTTGCAACGGCGTCTACAATCATGAATGCCAGCTGACCACGCTGTCGCTCTAGAGTTGCTGCGGCTGGGCAAGCGTCTCAGCATCCGGCAGCAGCCCATGGCCACCGCCCAAGTCTACCTGAAGCGCTTCTACTCCCGAGTCGAGATTCGCCGCACGAACCCCTACCTCGTCATCACGACCGCCCTATACCTGGCCTGCAAGATGGAAGAGGCGCCCCAGCATATCCGGCTCATTGTCACCGAGGCGCGGCAGCTGTGGCAGGAATTCATCGGCCTCGAAACCTCCAAGATCGGCGAGTGCGAGTTCTACCTTATCAGCGAGATGAGCTCCCAACTCATCATCCATCAACCGTACCGAACCCTCAGCTCGCTTAGGGGAGAGCTGGCGCTGGTCGACGAGGACGTCCAGTTGGCTCGATCGGTCATCAATGATCACTACATGACGGACCTGCCACTCCTCTGCGCCCCGCATATCATCGCCCTGGTTGCCGTCCTCCTCGCCCTGGTGCTGCGGCCCAACTCGTCCGCTCCGGGCCAGACCGCATCTGGTTCTTCTGCCGCAGCCGGCCTGGCAGCCGCGCAAGCGGCTCTCGGCCAGGCACAAGCTCGCGCGAACGGACTTCCGGACCCGCCCATGCTGTCCGACTCTAAGGAGAAGCAGCAAGAGGCGAGGATCACCAGGGTGCAGCACTTTGCCGCCTGGCTGGCCGAGAGCACGGTGGATATTGCGGCAATGGTCGACGCCACGCAGGAGATAATATCATTCTACGAATGCCACGAACAGTACAACGACAAGCTTACCCGAGAACAAATAAATCGGTTCGTCAAGGCACGGGGCCTTGACAAGTAACGGCGTTAATGGGATTTTAGAGACTGCGAGGTTTGGCAGGGGCATGACGTATGAAGCATGAGAGAGTTGCATACTGGCGGCTGCATTGTTTGGATACTCGGGCATCGGTAAGGCGTTTGGTGTCTAATATACACGAGCTACGGGTGGCGCATCGAGGGCTAGCGGGCTTGGAGACCGTCTACTCGTATTTCTATAGCTCTATTAGGGCATCCTCCTCTATTTTCAAGACTTTTTGGTATTCCACGCTCTCATCGCCACATCAGCCACCTCCTTGCCCTTGGATATGGCAATCTCATGACCCCCGCTTACCACATGGACCTCGACCCCGTCCTCGCCTAGAACAGCTTTGGAATCCTCGATCCACTCGTCCTTTACGACAATCGGATCTCGCCCCGCGAGTATGAGGCAGATGCGGCCACTTTCCAAGCCGGAGGGGACATCGTCCCCTTGCCCGCGCCGCTTGGATAGTTGCTCGCCGAGCCGTTTCCAGACGCCGTCGTGCTGCCCATAAATCGGCGCGTTCCGGATCGTGCTCATATAAGCCCCCACGAAGCCCTCGTTCCCGCCCAGCTGCCACTTGACCACGTCCCCAACCTTCACGTCTGGCCTCTCCGCCGACACGGGCACCTCGTCAAAGTCAACGTCCGCGACCTCGCCCTCGGGCACGTCCGCGCTGGCGCCGCGCCTGGGCTCCAGCCGGCGGCGGGCCAGCGCCGTGGCCAGCCAGCCGGGCAGCACGCCCTCCGCGTAGAGCAGCCGGCTCTTCCAGCCGACGTGCGAGGCGCGGACGAGGCCGCCGGGGCAGATGAGGGTCAGGGAGCGCAGGAGGTGCGGGTGGTAGGCGGCGAAGGAGGCGGCGAGGGCGCCGCCGAGGGAGTAGCCGAGGAGGTGGAAGGCGGAGGAGCCGGTCCAGGGGAGGGGGGAGGATGCGAGGACGAGGAGGATCTGGGTGGTGTAGAGGCGGTCGTCGTAGGGGACGTCGAGGGGGGCATCCGAGTAGCCTCTGCCAAAGAAGTCTGCAGCGTGTGAGCAACGCAGTCCCATGAATATGGCGGAGTGTTCTTTCGTGAGAGCTCGCAACCATCCAGCTCATTCAGCAGCTGAAGACAGACACGAGCACTCTCTCAAGGCCTGGCGGCGCCATAGCAGGAGACTCGGGCACTCACCAAACAACATGACCCTACACCCCCTCGTCACAAACTCCTTGGCCATATCCCCCAATGCCACGCACGGCGTCCCAATTCCATGCATCAGCAGCACCTTCTCGCCCTCCTCGGGCCCCCACTCAAAGACCTTGATAGTCCCGTACTCGGTCTCGACGTCCCGCGCACCGGGGAAGACATCCGGGGGGTACGGCTGCGCGGCCAACGAGGCGGGGAGGCGCCGAGCTGCGTCGCGGGCCTTGGCGCGGATGGTCCTCGGCGGCCTGGGCCTGTCCTTGAGGGCCGGGCCGACGTATAGGTAGAGCGAGAGGCATGCCGCCGCGGTGAGGATGGCGCAGTCCAGCTTGCTGCTGGAGCGGAAGTGGCACTGGAACTGGACCATGGTCGCAGCCCGGGAATGTCGCCGTCCTCGATTTCCCCTGTCAATGTGCTCTACTCGCCGCTTCGCTTTATCAGGGTGAAGTGATCCATCCGGATAGGGCGTCGAAGTGCCTCGGTAAACGGGCCGCGCCCGGAATCGACGGCTCCCGCATTCCCCACCTCCCGGGGATCCACGGGCACAGCCTCGACGAAACGCTCCTCTAGAGTTATGCCGCGCGTTGCACAGAGAGACTGGCCCTGGCGCTGGGTGGAATATGCAACTTTCCTTGGCTAAAGGCACATGACTCGTTTCGAGACGCGGTAGAGGCACAAGCCTAACAAGTGCTCAACTGAAACCGGTGTTGCCCAACTGGTCAGGTTGTGTACACAACAGCACACCCGAGTCTGTCGTCGCGCCGTCCCGACAATTATGGTAGTTTCTACTTCCCCTACGATCAGTTCGGCTCCTCGCACAAGCGTGTGCATGGTAGAAAAGTTGAAGTATTCACGATCTGCAGAAGAGAGACGAGTATCTGGTGTTTGTCCTTGAAGGCACATCGAGATTGGGCTGCCCACGGCCAGCCTAGCCACTGGCGATAATGCCGACATGGCCGCTCCCACATCACCGAGTCCGCTTCCTCTACTCGGTACATTCTCTGCTTCCATCGGTGCCTCAATGTCACTTCCGCAGGCACCCCGGAGCAGCCTCCGTCCACGCCGGAGGTTCGCTTCGGGGCGGCGCGGGACTCGGGCACAGTGTGGCTGGGGAGGGTCCCAGATATACCGGGAGGCTTGGGAGCACCATGCACCGCGCTGGCGCAGGCGGCAGACCTGCCAACCAACACCAGCCTCCCGCGAACCCTCCCGCTCGATGTGTGGGAGCTCGCTATGGAAGACACCCCAATGGGCATCCATGGCACTCTCGCCACTGCGAAACCAAAGCCAGGCCCAGAACCGCCGTTGCCGACCGAGGCAGACCCGCTTGCAAAGAGCGGTGTGTGAGCAACACGTCCGCACGCGTTACTGGCATCCGTCAGGCATTGGCCGCATTGCGAGCTTCATGCTAGTCATTGCAGAAGGTGGGCGGGTGGGGGCCCGTCCAGGCAGAGATGGAACAGAGCATACGAGTATATCCTTGTCCAGGAGAGGCGATGCTGTCATGGTGTGCCTGGCGCCAGGTCATTGCCGACCGGCCAGATCCAACCGCTAGCAGCCGGCTTCGCCGTGGTGTTTGTCACTCGGCAATGCAGGAGGCAGACGAGATTGTGGTGCAGCGGCAAGAGCCAGAGCCGACGATTTGGGTCAGGAGGTGTTCCACTCCCCTCCCCCGTCCTGGTGTTGAATGTTGCGCTCGCACGACGTGGCCGAAACATGACGTCGCGGTCAAGTTCCGATGACGCACGCCCGACCGAGAGCAACAGTACGAGCACGAGCATCGCGCAAGGGAGCGACGGACCTCCTCTCCCTCGGAGAGATGCGACATGGCGTGGGTTGAACCCATCACGAGGCGCCTTTCTCCGGCCGGCCCCTGCTCCTCGGCGGGAGTGGTGGTCCAAGCTCAGCGCCAGAAATAACCCCAAGCCACACAGGAGGTTACACCAGATAGGTCGGTTGCATCCGTAGGTAGTCCTAGCTGGCCTCGATCAGGGTGACGCCGGCCTCGAGGGCGGGTGGCTCATTGTCTGAGGTCTGCCAACGACGCACGCAATCATTCATTCCCAATTCCTCATCGTGCCCTGGCAGTCTGTCGAGTAACGGGCAGAGCAGCATCCATGATGCCTCCCCACAGGGCTTGGCTGGTCGATCTTTTGCCAAGATCGCTCGAGGCAGTGACGAGCGTCGAACCCTCCTCGCGCCCATGACAAGCATGGCAGATGGCAGGCAGACGGGCCATCCGGGGACCGGGGCTGGCTGGGGCATGGCTGACGCCAGAACCAGCCAGTCACATCGAGCATGGCTGGCGCGGCTGTTGCAACTTGGGCTCATCATTAGGTACCTTACCTTGTTCTCTCCGGCACGGCCTGACGACACATCAACAGAGCGCTTACTGCGCCCAGCGCCACAGTGCGCCTGGGAGGAGGTGGTGGGCTGTTCCTCCAGCCGCCACGTTTTGCCCGCTGAGCCGCCCAGCGCCTGCGGACTTGCTGGAGAGGCTCCATCGTCAATCGCCGACGGCCTGTATGAAGTATGGCCTGCCGTGGCTATATGCATTTCGAAGGTGCATGCATGTACGGGTTGCAGCGAGTACTCCGTAGGCACCTCGTCGATCTGCCACTCTCCGCTGTATGCATGGACGGGTTTGCAGGAGGCAAACCAACCGACTTTCACCAGGCGGCTGACCTGGGGGAGCCATCCATGGACCACGGATGGATGTCATGTCTGCAGGGGCCAGGCGGCGGGCTATTGCTTCGCTCAGCTTCTCCACGGAGAGATGAAGAAGTGGACCGTGGTCCGGGGGCAATCTCAGCGCGTCAACCGACCAGCCAGCGAACATGGGGGTCGGATCCAGCAAGGTCCCTCGAGCCGCCTCCTGACTGACGGGCGAATGTCTGTGGTGTGCCTGCGAGTGCCTGGCATGGAAGCATTCGAAGCCTACTCGTAAGAAGGCGCTGCATGATACGGGCTCGCCGGGCGTAAACCTTCTTTGTGAGGGCTGCTGGCTGCGAATAAGGCTAATCCATCTCACGCCCTTGCTATTATGATCATTCTTACTACTGCCGCGAGCGCTGTATGACTGTACCGATGCCAGCGGGAGGGAATCCAATGTCAGACTCAGCAATGGCGGACTCGAATGTTAGCCCTGCAGTAGAGACATACGAGTAGGCACGGAAGACAGAAGACAGGAGCAGGGCCTTAACACAGACAGACAGCAGGCTGCGTGCGGTCAAGTGACGGATACGACTTTGCTGGAATGCGGGGGCCGGCTTTGGCACTGTGGTGCAGGTGCGGTGCTGGTGGTGCGACAGTGTGATGCTGGCGGCATGACTGTGCCGGGGCCGGTTGTAGGTACCGCCATTCGCAGCAGCCAGCCACCGGATCCGCAGGTACCGAGTACGAGCTAGGCGCACCCGGATAGCGACTGGATGCGCAGATCCATGGATCCATCCGACTGCCACCGTACTCATAGGTACTCGCGCGGGCCAGGCGCCACAGCGCATGAACTCACCGATGCGGCGCTGGCGCCCTCCCTGCCTGGCCCGGACACTTCCGGCACTGTGGCGCGCACTGTCGCGCATGCTCGCCCCGCCCCAAAATTAAAGCGCTGGCGCCCACCCCTAGGAGCCCCCTAGACCCGCCGCGGCCTAGCGAGATGCGGCCCCGCCCAATCAGCGCGCGGTGGCGACGCCGGCGGGCCCAGCGCCCTCAGGCTGCCATTCGCCGGCTGCGGCGCTGGGCCTCTGCTCTGGGGCTCGCTCGCAGCGCAGGTGCAGGCCCCAACCAACGAAAACCCGCCGTCCGCTGGGCGCCCTTCCAGTCTCCAGTCACCACCCTCCCCACTGCCTGTCCTGGCTGTCTGTGCCTCCCGCTTCCGTACGAGTACCACCTCCGCCCATTCCTCTCTTCTTCCCTCCTTGCCAGAACCGCACACCTAAAAGCAAAACCACAAGGCTGCTTCATCTCGTCTCTGCTTCTCCCTCTTCTCCCGAGCCTTCGCCCTGCCGACGTTCACCGCTGCCGCTGCTGCCTCGCCTCCGCCATCCCTCGCGTTGTTTACAAACTCCAACGCCCCCAGGATTAATCCCGCACGCACGCCACCGCTCGCCCGCGTCCAACAACAAACACACCCGTCCTCCTGTGCCGCCCCCAGCTCACGGGTCCTCCGGCCGCAACGCAATCGACACTGAAGCCAACGACGCGCACATCGTGCTGGGCTACACATGATGGCCTCTTACTACCACTATAATGCGCAAACGGCGCATGCGGCCTCGGTGTCGCACAACCACCACCACCACGGCGGCGGCCGCAACCGCCGCGCTCCTCGGCTCTCCGTCTCCCAGAACACCCAACGCCAGTTCCGCGGCGCCCGCAGCATGAAGGATCTCAACGAGTCCGCCGCGCTGTCCGCCTTCCGCATGAAGTTCGAGGCTGGCCGTTCGTTTGACCTCGAGGACGACCTAGAGTTTTGCCCCAACCTGTTGACAGAGATCGACGTGAGTAGCAGCGGCCTGGCGGAGCCACATTCCCCCTTCAGCAGCAGTGCATCTGACTGGTCCTCCGGACAGCTGGTCTCCATCTCCAGCGCCTCGGAGCGCTCGTCGCTGGCGAGCAACTCCCCCGAATCCTCACCCACGCAACAAGCCCAGACGGTTGCGCCCGGATTCTCCCTCAACTCCTCGTCTCCCGCATTCATCCCGCCCGGCTTCCAGAGCCAACACTCCAGCTTGAAACTCCACCAGCCCTCGGCCACCCGTGGACGCAATGCCATCCCCATCATCAACCCTGCCACCGGCATCTCCATGTCCAGCCCCCCGCCTTCGGTGTCGCCCGCCGGAATGCATCAGGCGCTCGGCCGCCGATGGTAGGCGCTATTCGGGCCCCGTGCCTGCGCATCCTTGATGGATGCGCGGTCGGTCCGCGGCTCTGCCGTCGAGTGCCACGCACTGTAATCTGAGATTACAGCTCATTCCTTCTCGGCATCTGTTCATCTTGGCGGGCACACCAAAAACAAAATTCAAAAGTGGTTACACTCTACTCTTGCTGGCTGGCTTCCTCGGGGGTGCGTCTGTTTTAATGGATGGCCAGCAATCAGCTCGGCTGTTGGCTCAACGACAGGACAACCTCTCACCTCTACACCATCTGTACAAGCATCTCTAATCGACACATCGACACTGTTCCACCAACAGATATCCCACGAGGACGGTTCACCAGCGCGGTTTGAGAAGAGTCGATACCATTTTCTTCATTTTGTTTTAATACTTTGCGATACAATTTTTTTCCAAAATTGGTGTCCGCCTCGCAAGATGAGGCCATCCGACACGAATGGGCGTTTTCTGCACGAAAGATCTGCATTTCGGGCCTTTTTACGGCGGCACCGACGGCGCGGTTGGGACTACTGATTTCGGCATCTCTCCATCTCTACACTGGAGCGCGTGCAACGGCGATTTTGTTTCTTCTCCGAAAATGTCTTTTGCCCTCTCTTGACGGTCACGGGCCATGAAGTCACCAAGAGGAAAATTCAAAAGAACATATAGAAGGGGGGTTCTTACGATCAACGGAGATCTGGATTGTGTTCTTGTTCGAGTCACGGATGGGAAATGCGTTTGGGCGGGCAGTGGTCGGCGAAGACGAGCGGTGTCTTGAGTGTTTGCGCGCGCATATCATCCAACTGGAAACGGGCTCTATTGGGATTACGGGGAGTTGGTTGTCTTTTTTTCATCATCGTTTGGGTTGTTGAGATCCCCCCTGTGCAACTAAATGGGAAAGCGGCCTGTCCATTTTCTGTTTTCTTGTACGGCGGTTGAGGTGTTGTTTTGGGGAGCTGCTTCTCGGAGCATTGGATCTGTTGCGTTACTGGGAAGGGTTCATTATCTCTATTGCAAGCATCTGGGAGTGGCATGAAGTACGACATGATCTGGTTTGCGGGTCGGGTTTATTTGGGAATTCTCGGGCCCTCGAGCCCTGGTGTTGCAAATCTGTTGGGATCTGATACTTGCGCGGATGATGGCAGGCATGCTTTCCGGGATACGGCGCTTCACGTTCGAAAGGCTGCGATACCTCGGCTTGAACGGCCTGCAGAGATGAGAATATACGATACGTTCAAAGAAGCTGCGCGTGCTGCTTCGCCCCTGAAGTGACTGGGTTGATGACTGTTGCAGCCCGCCGTTGACGTACAAGTAAGTACAAGCCGCTGAACAGAGTGGGCTTTGGCTGTCCACCCCGTGCTCGGACATGACGCTCTCTCATCAGGTACGAGGACATTTACCTTCATTTTCCTGAACATGGCCAGGGCCAATTGGCCGCCATGAAGCCGACCGGTTGCGCTAGGTAATTGGCGGCGTTGCAGCCGACTGACTGACATGCACGCACTGCGGAGGTGCTCCTACGAAATGGTGACGTCACGGCCGCAACATCGCCCCATCTGCGTTGCTTGTTCGGCATCGGCCCCGCGCATTCGAGATGGGGGAATCGAGGCAAACGGAGACTGTGAATGGCTCATCACGTGGGTTTCTCCCGGGCCTTTTCTCCTCTTGCAATAATCATCTTGTCATTTAAACGCATCAGTGCCGTATCAAGATCCAGCTCGTCTTCCTACCTATACCAACTCTCGAGACGCTTCGGACACAAGACGGGCGACCATGCTGCCCGCCAGGAACTTGATGGCCACGCACAGCCTGCGGACGGCGACCATGGGCCGCGCCGTCGTCGGGCGGGCCTTCACCCTGTCGACGAGCTCCCGCCACGGCCTCAAGGAGTCGTCAAGCCGTACGCCCCCCCCCCTTTCGCCGGTCGCCCAGCTACCCTGCCTCCCCTTCCATGAAGCGCCGCCGCTGACGAGCGAAGCGACAGAAACAGACGTCGACCTCGACAGGCACAAGCAGGACTCGCTGGCCAAGCAGAAGAGGGGCTCGGGCCACTGGAAGCCGGAGCTGGCGTCGGACAGCGAGGAGGCCGTCCGGGCGGACCACCTGGCGCCCGAGGACGTGGGCCGGCTGCAGGAGCGGACGAAGCGGGCGGCCGAGGAGACGAGCAGGGCGGGGACGAGCATGCGGGATGTCATGTGGAGGTCTGAAGGGGTTTGACCGTGTGAGGGACGTGCGTGTGCGGTGGTTTGTCGACGGGGTCCGTCCATCGAGGGCCCGGACACTGCATGGGTTGAGATCGGACAGATGGATGCGTCTCGGGGTCGCGTGCGTGATGCCCCGGCCCGCGTTCTTGCAGCTGCGTGGCTGTAGGAACATGCGTGCGTGCAAAGTACGGATGCTTGGTATATACAGTCTCGTCATCAACTGCAGTCGTTTGTTGTATGGCTCGTGTCCAACCTGCCGGTGGGTAAATGCAGTTTCTCTCGGTTGACATCGATTAATTGTTCAACAAGGCACGAAAGAGTGTGCCAGTTGGACAGTCAACACCATGCACTTCAACCTCGACCACCTCTCTCCCGCCAGCCAAATCCTCCGCATGGGCTGCAATCATGATGGAATACGCTTAAAAGCAACATCTACCGCGTGCATTCGCCAATCTCGACGCAATTGGACCTTGTTGACCCGTAGACCCGGGGTACAGGGTAGCAGCGTCCATCTCCGACCTCCGGCGCCGGCTATCGATAGCACCGCCGAAGCAGCGAGCAGACCTCCCGCCAATTTTCTCGCCCACCGGATTCGAATTCACCGCACCCACGCACCACCTCCCACTCGACATCCCCGTCCCCCGGAGCGCCAGGCTTCGGCCTCCTCCCCTTCTCTCCGCGCGGCCCCAAGACGGCGACCCATTGACGAGGCGGAAGCGACGGCCGCCATGTCCTCGACCCAGCCGCCCTTCCAGTCCGCCCTCCTCGCCGGCGCCCTCGCCGGCACCACCGTCGACCTCTCCCTCTTCCCCCTCGACACCCTCAAGACGCGCCTGCAGTCCTCGGCCGGCTTCTTCCCCTCGGGCGGCTTCGCCGGCATCTACCGCGGCGTCGGCTCCGCGCTCGTCGGCTCCGCGCCCGGCGCCGCCTTCTTCTTCTGCACCTACGAGGCCGCAAAGGGCGCGCTGGGCCGCCGCCGCCGCCCCGAGGGCGCGCTGCCCGACGCGCTGACGCACA
>PKSG01000061.1:0-13804 GCA_002916505.1 Tolypocladium paradoxum | reverse complement strand
GGGTGCGCGGCGGCTTGTGCGCGGCGGCGCGGACGGCCTCCTCGACGAGCGGGCGGTAGGCCATGGGCGGCTTGGCGCCGTCGATGCCGCACGAGGCGGTGAGCAGGACGACGGGCCGGCAGGCGTCGATGCGCTGGGCGAGGGCGTTGGGCGCGAAGCCGCCGAAGACGACGGAGTGGATGGCGCCGAGGCGGTTCACGGCGAGGATGCCGACGACGGCGGCGGGGATCATGGGCACTGCGTACTGTCAGCAGGCCATTGCGAGCCATGCTCGGTCGACCGAGGGCGACTGCTGCGTCGTCGACGTACTGTAGAGCATCACCACGTCGCCCCTGCGCACGCCCTCCTCCCGCAGCGCGCCCGCCAGCACCTCGACCTCGTCGAGCAGCCGCGCGTACGTGTACCGCTCCTTGGTGCCCGTGACGGGGCTGTCGTAGTAGACGGCCACCTCGTCGCCATGGCCCGCCGCGACGTGCCGGTCCACGCAGTTGTAGCACGTCGAGATCTCGCCGCCGGGGAACCACTCCCAGCTGTCGTGCGAGACGCCGCCGTCGGCGAGCTCGCGCCGCGTCCTGCGCAGCGCGGCGCTGGGCTTGGTGTGCCAGGCGAGGTGCTCTGCCTGGCGGGCCCAGAACTCGTCTGGCTTGTCCAGGCTGAGGCGCAGGACGTCGTCTTGGATGTGCGGCATCGTGGGGGAGTTCCAGGCAGGTCGATGGAGACGGCCGAGGAAAGGGGTCGCGCGCGCCGCGGCCGCTCTGGCAGCGCTCCGTTCATGCCCAACCCGTATCGCTGCAAGGAATATATCTCGAGCAGGCCGGCAGCCGCAATCCCTGCGCGCGATTATTATCCTCGGCTATGTCGGTGAGGCGCGGTGAGGTCGCGTCACAGAGGCGGCTTGGGGGAGCTCTGGTGGAGCCGCGCTGCTGGACGAGGCGCTGCCGTTTCGGGACCCGCACCCGCTTCCGTTGCTCCGGCCGCATTGCCGACGTCCAGTGCAGCTCCGCAGCGACGACCCGCGCCGCGTCTTCCGCCTCGGGTCACGATGGGTTGGAATGCGGCGTGCGCATGTTGGAGTTCATCGATCGCCATGGGAATTATGGGTTTGTCATGTCGGCTGCAGAGGTAGTGGCTGGATGTGAGCCTCATCTCAAGCCATAAATCTGCTATTGCGAGACCACGCAAGTGGGTGAGCAGCAGCTTCGGCTTTGCTTCTTTATGATAGCAGTCTTCCATACCTCGTAGCATCGGGTATTTTTTAATACTTGAAAATTCACCTCACCGTTAACCTCAACATGGCAAACAAACTTGGCCACTTCCCATAAGCACCCAACAATTTGGACTCCCGAGCTGACGCAGCCATCCGTCGTCCCATGGCTGTTGACCGTGGTCTAGGGTAGCTCCCACGCCTCCCTGGGACATCCCGCCAGTCTCTATATCAAACAAGCCATCAAGCCATGAAACAGACAAAATCAAAGAAACACCCACTCACGCACCCCGTGCTTCCACCCTCCCTGCACAGCCCTGCGACGGACGCAGCGCAACGTACCGACTAATTTTTCGAAAGCATGCTGCTCAGAGCGCCGCCTCGTCAACAACGCCGAACGTCAGCTGGAATGCACACACCCTCCTTCGTCCATTGTGTTTCTCAGCAACAGTTGCCGGCGGCTGATACGACTGAGATTATCCAAAAAAGAAGGTTCTTGGTGCATACCTCGCGACAATGCCGTGGCTCATTACCACACGTGCTGAATCCGCCATCAGCGCCATCATCGTCACCACCTCGACATTCCACCACCGTTCGCCAAGGATGCTCCGTTGCGACCTAAATGTCAACAGATCCACCCACGCCTCGTGCCTACAGCTCACCAGCACAGCGCCACAATCTCGCTTACGTACGCCACGACTCAACACCAGACCGCCAACTGCCTCATGCTCACTCACCTCTCCGAGCGCATGCATGCAGCCATCCCCCTACGGGATACCGTGGGCTTATACTATGCAGGAGGCATGGGAGCGGTGGAGCAGCTCCATACAGACGGACTGAGCAAAAGGGACGTGCCGAGGAGAGCCGTCCGAGCGCACGGGAGACATTACATGTGTACCTCTCCAGCGGGCTTAAAGTTGTGGTACAAACACAGCGCTGGAAGACATCTGCCAGGCTGCCCGTGCCCCGTCCGAAACAACAGGTGTCTCAAGTTGACGGTGGAGATCTGAGAGCACATTCATCAAGTCATGGCAGGTAAAAATGCGCCGGACCAAAACTGGTCTCTCGGCAATGCTTGTTCGCCCTCACTACATACAAGAGCCTCCCAGGCATTGAAGTGATTGACAAGAGACCATAAACACGCCCGACAAACAAATGTCCCGTGCCCTCGGAACCAGTCGACAGACCCAGGACATGCATACAGGAGGGATGTCGGGGCACGAGAGAACGAAAAAGAGGGCCGACTAACCGAAGGGGTTGAAGCCGTCTGTTCGGGCGGGTAACGCGTTTTTAACAATTGACAAGCAAAGGCGACCGCGAGGTAAACCGAGACAGGACCAATCCTATTGCTGTTGTAAAAAAGGCACATTATATTTCCCAGCGCCGAATATAAAGAAGACCATACGCACAAGTCGGGGACCTGCGCGTTTCCCTTCGACCACCGAGACAGACAATACACGAGTCGTCTCGACGCCTGCAAGGCCGCTAAGGGCCGGGGCAGGGCGCTTCGGATCTCCGGGTCGTATGTTCGTATCCCAAAGTCTATACATCCGAATAAAGTCGCAATCCATCCCTCCACGTAAACCAACACGACTCTCCCACAACGCTTCTCCAGCTCATATCTGGCGAAGGGTCCCACGAATCAGGTATTTAGACAAAAGAAATCGTAGGTGAGACGTGGATGGCGAGGCGTGACAGTTGGTTGATTTACAGGACGAAGGCGGCAAGACCGACGAAGCCGGCCAGGCCAGCGCCCGAGAGGGCGGCAGCCTTGCCGGCACCGGCGGTGGGGACGGAGCTGGGAGTGCGGGTGGTGGTGGTGGGCTTCAGGCTGCCAGTGGGAAGCACGGTGGGCTTGGCCACGGTGGGCGTGACGATGGGGGCGGTGCTGTTGGTGAAGGTGCCGCTGCGACGCGTTAGTGTTGGTCTCCTTCCCGACTCATTGAGACGAGGCCACGTACCAGGAGGTCTTGCAGGCAACAACCGACGAGGTGATGACCGGCTTGGTGATGGTGCACGGGCAGTCGGTGATGGTCAGCGTGGTGGCCTGAGTCCAATGTTAGCTCATCTGTCCGTAATGGTTCGGATACGTCATGGGAGAGGATGCGAGCGGAGCCAGCGGTTGACTCCCAGCTCTTCCCCCAGAAGAGAAATCGTACCTTGGTGACGGTGTACGTCTTGCTGCCGTGGGTGATCTGCGTAGGACCCGGGCAGTAGGTGGTGTACACGTCGACAACCTCGGTGACAACGGTGGCGTTGCCAGCAGCATAGGCGCCAGCAGCGGCGGCGAGGACAGCGGCAGCAGTGAACTTCATTTTGTCGGTATTAGGTAACTCGGAGAGTTGATTAGGTATGTTGTATTAACGAATGAAATTGACTGATTGAGTCAAGGTAGTAGGCTGTGCGAAGCGAGTGTGCGTGTGCGGTGAAGGGGAGAGGGAAAAGGGAAGAAGCGGGTGAGGACTGGAGGAGACGAGCTTTATAGCGACAGGCCAGTGCCTCGACGAGTGCCAGGATGGAGCCACATGGGGGGAGGAACGGGAGACACCCAAGAGACCCAAGAGGGCAAGGAAAGATTGGACTGATGGACGGCAGGGCCGCGATGGCCAGGGAGAGGGAAGGGGGTGTGGGTTGATGGGCTGGGATGGGATGAGTGAGTGGGCCGGGCCAGCAGAGAAGCCAAAGAGGCGCTCGACTTGTCTGTCCGAGTGCGAGTACAGTACGAGTACCAACCTGCTTGGAGCAACAATCAGAGCCAGGCCGGCGAAGGCAAGCGTGCAAGGCGAGCGCGTGGACCAGCCGGGGTGAAGTGGAGAGGAGAGGCGGGTGTGGGTGAGATGAGAGATTAGCAACGGCCCCGGCCAGAGAGGGCGGTACAATGTACGAGGCTCGGGGTACGTGCCAACACCGCGAGGCCAGGCCTGGCGCTGGGGTACCAGACGGCGACGGCGGCGGTCACGGTCGCCCGCGACGGCCATTGGAGCGTTTGCGCCAGGTACCCGCGATGGGGGCGTGCGCTAGGCAACTAACGGCCAAAAAATGAATGAAATCCTCGCCGTTGTTATTTTAATCGCTGGAACCGGAATCAGCTCAGCTCAGCTCCGCGGACCGATTCAAGTCAAATCAAATCAATCCCAAGCCCGTCAGTCACACCGAGCCGGCGGTGGAAAGTGCATCCATCCCTCTCCCGTCCGGGGGTGTGTCTCTCCTGCAGACGACACTGGAGAAAAGACTCATCACTGTCGCCGAGGAGAGACCGTCTCTCGTCGCCGGGGGAGCGCAATCTTCACTCTTCGGGCTGCCCCGACGCGAGATTGCACCGGCCCGCCACGGCGCTTCTGGCCATGGCCGGTGATGAGGTTCCCGCCGCGGCGGCGGCCCGCTGTGCTGGCATGTCAGCCAACGGCCGCCGTGACATCTTGTTGACGGCAATTGGATTGCACCGGGTACGAGTACGATACTCGCAGCTGAAGCTGCTCCATGGCCAGCGCCGTTCGGTGCTCCAGCAGCAGCCGAACCGCGACGACAATAGGCTCTGGGCACTAATGCAGGAACATAAAGTCTCTACGCGCTACTCGCAAGTTACCTGCACACACCCACTTGGTACGGACCGCTGCGCGCTGCGTGCGCCTGCATTGCATACCTACCTAAGTTGTTCCGCGACCCATCACATCTCCGATTCCGTGGTGCACCGCTTGCGCGACATACAAGTACTGTACGGAATGTACTGTGCGGCCGCTGCAGTGCTGTGTTGTCGACGAACCGCTCCCGCAGACGGTGAGTGAAACCTGGGGTTTGGATACGAGACGAGCCTTGGGAGCGTTGGTCAGGCGAGGCATCGTCCCCGTCCAAGATTTGCCCGCGCAGGGGACAACAGCCAGCAACGGATTCAACGGAGACACGAGCTGGAACCCGGTTGCCGGGGAGAGAGAAAATCCTTCACATCCGGAGCTTGGTGCTCGTTACGAGGCCCTGCTAGGCACTGCCCGTGCCAAAAGCGGCGATGCCATCCGTCAGGGGCTGGTTGACAGCCGCCGTCTCCATTGGCCGAGCTCCCTGACTGGCATCTCCTCTTGGGCTTATCGTAAGGACCTGACGGCGCCTGGAGCTGCAGGTGCGCTGGACAGGTGACATCCGTCCAACCAGCAAAATCGCCAGCGCCACCTCGGTGATGGCGCCGACATGAGCTCGCCTACCTACGAGTACGGAGTACGATACTGGCCCATCAGCAGGTCTCGTCACCAGCATGGCAAATGGTGCAAATGGTCGGCCCGCGACCCTCTGCAATTTCCGTGTACAGGGATCCACAGGCCATGTGTTGTTGCGTGACTGAGGGTGGTTGTTGCCAGCAACGCCATCATTTCTCGGCCGTCGCATCGGAGCCAGTTGCTTCGCACCGTTGCTAAAATTGTCACCTTCGGTGATGACTGCATCGCTCTCGCCACCGAGCCCACAGCCTTGCCGCCCTTCTCGATAGCGCCCTGCGATCCTGATCTGTCGGACACGCCTGCGCACCTCTGCTGCCGTTTCCGGTCTCTGCGCGCCAGAACGTCGAGAGGGCCGGGGCGTACTCTGTGGACCGTGCTAACCAAGCCACCAGTGGGCTATCAAACTCTGCATCGCAAGACCGACTCCCGCCCGTGGCCGGAGAGCATATCGGTGGTCCTTATCCGCTGCCCCGTGTTGTTGACGAGGCTTTTATCCACGGACATTTGATGCCTGTGTTTACGGGGGGAACTTCTGCCTCTGGGCACGGCGACCGATGCCCAATCTCAGGGAGCTGCCACCTCGTATCCCATCACCTCACGAGGCACGCTCGCGCACACCTCTCACGTTATCAGCGACCAACAGACTGCACAGCTGCCCTGGACAAGCACGCCGGCCCAGCAACAATGGCGCGTCCGCCCAGCTGAGGAATGGAATGGAAGCTTGCCTCTACTCGTACTTGTACGTACTCGTACTCCGCAGTATCCACGCCTCCCCTGGCCCGTCTAGCTCGCCGCCTACCGATAAATGGGTCTGCAATTTCCACTCACCGGATGCAACCGGCGATCGCACGTCTTGGCCGCTGCTTGGTGCCCCCCGGTCGCCGCCGTCGGCTTGAAGATTGATTCACCACCCCACGACGCGTGCTGACTGGGGTCTGTGCGTACTGGCTACAAATCATGTTGTTGATCTCACTCCCTCATTACCCGTCCCGCCCCCATGGCCGTTGGGCGGCTGATAGTGATCCACTGATGGCGTTGGGCTTCCCAACAGGAGTGGCTCTGAGCTGAGAGCCTTGCAAGGCAGGGGCGGAACTTTGGAACCGAGTCAGAGGCCGATTGCCGGAATCGGGACGCTCCGCCTGTCAGGCCGCCGCGGAACCATGGGTCCCGCCTGAGAGCGCTCATTTCCTTGTCCCCAAGGGCTGGGCTGGCGTCCAGGTCCGGTCTTTGTAGCCCATTGCTTCTGACGATGATAGCTCGACCGTGCGTCTCGTTGGCCATGTTTGGGATGGCCTGTGACGACTGACCGACTGACTGTGATGCCAATCTCTCCCCGTCGTCGTACAAGTAGGTACCGTACGCCTCGCGGCGACGCGCCCTTGACCCTCGCCTCTGCGTGCTCGTACGGCGGTCGTTCTTGTGCTACGTATGATGAGCCTCGGCCACAAGCCTCTTGCACCCAGTGTTGGTCGAAGACTTCATCAAACGAGCCGATCCGCGACCTGTCTCTCCCGCAACAGCATGTCTCAGTCCTATCGCGGTGCGGCCTGTCCCGAGGACGAGGCGATGGCGCGAGGCGGCTGCTCCTCCGCCTGCGGGCCGCAACCGACTGCCAGCTAGGCTGTTCCGTCGCGGGTCAACACCATCTATGATGCCGCGACTTGTTCAAGCGCGCCGCACCGGACAAAGAGTTGGCCGGCACAGAGAGGCTTTTAGTGTTGCGATTGACAAAGTTTCCGCTGGACCGAACGTTCCGGCTGCCGGACTATTCGCGGGGAGTCGCAACGGGAACAAGTGGTCGTGCTAGGAGCTTCTGCGGGGTATGTCATCGATATGACTGCATGAGGCGTCAGCAGCCATGGCGTATATGTTGCACATGCAGGTGGCAGTAACCCAACGCAAACGAAAATGGCGACGACGATGAGGGCAATCGGTTCGTCTGCGTGAGCGTACCCCGGTGGCGTGGTGCCGGACTGACACTCCCCGGCGGCAGACATCCACGGCGGCAAGGGCGAGCGCGATGCCCTCTTCATGAACGCCGAGACGCCGCGGCCGACGCCCGCCGACGGCCAGGCCCTGGTCAAGATCAAGGCCTTTGGCATCAACCGCATGGACATTGTGCAGCGGCGCGGCAACTACCCGCTGCCGCCGGGGGCGCCCAAGACGCTTGGCGTCGAGTTCAGCGGCGTCATCGAGGCCTTTGGCCCCGGTGACCACGGCGTCTTGAAGCCCGGCGACGAGGTGTTCGGCCTGGCGTACGGCGGCGCGTACGCCGAGTACGTGGCCGTCAGCTCCAAGATGCTCATCCACAAGCCGCACGCCCTGAGCTGGGAGCAGGCCGCCGCCGTGCCCGAGACGTGGATCACGGCGACGCAGGCGCTGCACCTTGTCCTCGGCTTCGCCAAGGGCAAGTCGATCCTGTGGCACGCCGGCGCGTCGGGCGTCTCCATCGCGGGCGTCCAGCTGTCGCGGCTCGCGGGGGCCTCGCACATCTACGCCACGGCCGGCACCGACGACAAGTGCCGCTTCATCACGTCGCGGCTCGGCGCCACGGCCGCCTTCAACTACAAGACGCAGGCCTGGGCCGCCAAGGTCAAGGAGGCGACGGGCGGCAAGGGCGTCGACTTCATCGTCGACTTCGTGGGCGGCGCCTACTTCCAGCAGAACCTCGACGCCGCGGCGCGCGACTGCCGCATCGTGCTGCTGGGCACGCTGAGCGACGGCAAGGTGCCCAACGCGGACATCTCGCAGATCCTCTACAAGCGCATCCGCATCGAGGGCAGCACGCTGCGCAGCCACGACGAGGACTACCAGGGCCGGCTGCGCGACAAGCTGGAGACGTACCTGCCCGAGTTCGAGGCCGGCCGGCTCCAGATCATCCTCGACAAGGTCCTGCCGTGGGAGGAGATCCAGGAGGCGCACAAGTACATGGAGGACGCGAAGAACTCGGGCAAGATTGTGTGCACCATTTCCTGAATGGCCGATCGTTTACTCGTAATAGGGCCTGAAAAAGGGAACCCATGCTACCGCCAGATGTTAAGAACATGCAATGACTCGTTCGTAATTGTGAGTTAGTGGCCCTGGATCCATTTGAGCATCTGTTCGTAGGCTGTGGCTTGGGCGTCGCTGATGGATCTGTCTGGGTATGCGCCCACGACGGCGAACCCTTGAAGATTGCATGGTCAGCACATGAGATTGAAACACGCCGTTTGTAGTTCGTAGGAGCGTGGGCGAGCTCACCGTGAGGCACTCCTGGGTAGACCTGGACCTCGTGCTCCAAGTTGGCGTCCGACATGGCGTCCTCGCCGGCAGACCGTACCGCATTGGGGAATAGGGGATCATCCTCCACGCAGACCAAGCTCAGCGGCACCTTCAAGTTCTTGAAATCATCCGGTATCACCGACGCCGCGTGCGCCACCGCCCCGGCCTTGATGTACGGGCCCTTCTTCACCATGCCGCTCTCCTCGTCCCCGCCCTGCTGCTGCCCCTGCGCCTCCTTGGCCAGCAGCAGCACGAACCGACCACCGACGCAGTAGCCCACGGCGTAGATGCCGCCGCCCTGCTGCACCGCGTCGGCGTACTGCTCCCTCGCGGCGTCGATGACCCGGTGCAGGATGGGCATGACCTTGTCGGCGGTGACGCGCGCGAGCCACATGTCGATCATGAACGACTTGGTCACCTCGGCGGCCTTGAGCTTGACCTGCTCGAGGAGCGAGGTGGAGTCGTCGGCGATGGCGGTGGCGGCGGGCGCCGTGTCGCCGGCGAAGAGGTCGGGCATGAGGACGAGGAAGCCGGCCGCGGCGTACTTGTCGGCCTGGATCTGGTTGTTGGTGGAGCGGATGCCCGTGCCGCCGGTGAGGAGGAGGAGCAGGCGCGAGGGCGTGTGCGGGTAGTCGGCTGGCTTGGAGATGTAGACCTGGGGGCACTCGTGTTAACTCGGGTTGGAGAACTTAAGGGATTGTGGATGGTGTCGTTGGCTCACGTCGACGTCGCTGAGCTTGATGATCTCGCCCGTGGCAGACTGGCCGCTGGCTGTGGCGGAAGTTAGCAAAGACGGCCGGAACCCGGGAGACATGGTGATAGCTAACGAGTCGGCCGGTCTGTCACACAGTGCTCGCCCATGCTCGGGCCCGTCTGCGCAGGAGTGTCGCCAGGGATGATGGCGCCCGTCTGCTGTTGCTCGTGGGCATCGCTCTCGGGCGCTTTCGTGGCGTTGTCTGCGTCAGTCATCGTGGGCGGCAGTTGTATGCGCGGCAGTTTATGGTGACGGGGCTGAGGCAGAGAACGGCGCTTATGTTGACCGTTGCGATCGGAGTTGGCGACGAGGTTGGGATGCGTGAAGTGAGGGAGAGCTCGCGAAGCAGATGCAAGCTGTACGCGTTCCCCATGCAGGTGGGCTGGACCAACATCATCTGGGACGAGCCTCAGAGCTGCAGGGTCTTTGCCCTGTGAGGCTGCAGCTTCTACGTCCGCACTATTTCCAAGTGGCAACAACCTGTACAACTACATACACAATAATGACATGGACCCAGTTCAAGATATATCTTTGAAATCAATAGACTTCTCGACTCATCTTGAGCGGATTGCACAGCTTGTGGCGTTCACAGGCAAGCTGTCAACATGCTGGTTTCATGAGGTAAGCAGTGGCGTGAACCACCCCGCTATCGCCCTACGTAACTGCGGGGCCGTTTTCCACTAAACGCGCTGGACGCGTCGAGAATTCACGGGCACCGCACCTTCACCATTGCACTGCACTGCAGCCTCTGATCTGAAGTGCACGCTGCGCAACCTCGACCAGCTTGCTCAACTTGTCCTTGACAGATACGAGACGGAATCGAAACAAGGCCGGAGCGGGTTCATCTACAGCAGCCATGGACGCCTCCGCCTCTCTATCCAGAGGCTCCCTCGAGTACGTTGCACGCTCCTCTGCCCCAGCGTGCGATTACTGACCTTGGCCGTGCAGTGTCATCTTCAACGACCCCGACAAGGCCAGCAAGCTCTTCCCGGTCCCCGTGATGCAATGCCTGCAGGTCAAGCAGATGGCTCCGTCCGCCCAGGGCGGTGATCGCTTTCGGCTGGTCATGAGCGACGGCGAGCACTACGTCCAGACCATGCTCGCCACGCAGGCCAACCACGTCGTCCACGAGAAGAAGCTTGTGCGAGGCTGCCTGGCTCGCATCAAGCAGTACACGCCCAACAACCTCAAGGGCAAGAAGTGAGTGATACCCAGCCTTCGGTTGACGGGTCCACGCTCACGCCTGGCCGCAGCATCCTCGTGATCCTCGACGTCGAGGTCATAGAATCCCTCGGCGTGCAGGAAAAGATTGGCGAGCCCGTGGCCGTCGACTCCAAGGCCCCCGCGGAATCGACCATCGCGGGAAACGACTTCTACGGAGCCAAGAAGGAAGAGCCCAAGACGCAGCAGCAGTCCATGCCCTCGCGGCCCGCCATGCACGCCGGCAGCAACATCTACCCCATCGAGGGCCTGTCGCCCTTTGCGCACAAGTGGACCATCAAGGCCCGGGTGACGGTCAAGTCGGATATCAAGACGTGGCACAAGGCGACGGGAGAGGGAAAGCTCTTCAGCGTCAACCTGCTCGACGAGAGCGGCGAGATCAAGGCGACGGCCTTCAACGACCAGTGCGACGCCTTCTACGACGTGCTGCAGGAGGGCTCCGTCTACTACATCTCCAGCCCCTGCAGGGTATCTCTCGCCAAGAAGCAGTTCACGAACCTGCCCAACGACTACGAGCTCGCCTTTGAGCGCGACACGGTCATCGAAAAGGCCGAGGACCAGACCAACGTGCCCCAGGTGCGGTTCAACTTTTGCACAATCCAGGAGCTGCAAAGCGTGGAAAAGGACAACACGGTCGACGTCATCGGCGTGCTGAAGGACGTTGGCGAGGTGGGCGAAATCACATCCAAGAAGGACGGCCGGCCATTCCAGAAGCGAGAGCTGACTCTGGTGGACGACACGGGCTACTCGGTCCGCGTCACGATATGGGGCAAGACGGCCAACTCGTTTGACGCCAACCCGGAGTCGGTGGTTGCCTTCAAGGGCACCAAGGTCTCGGACTTTGGCGGCAAGAGCCTGAGTCTCTTGTCGTCTGGCACCATGACGGTCGACCCGGATATCCCCGATGCCCACAGACTCAAGGGCTGGTACGACTCGGCCGGCAGGACAGACACCTTTTCGACGCACCAGAACCTGGCCAGCATGGGCAACGCCACCGGGCGGAAAGACGAAATCAAGACGATTGCCCAGGTCAAGGAGGAGAACCTGGGCGTGGATGACCAAGCCTACTACTCCATCAAGGCCACCATTGTCTTTGTGAAGCAGGACAACTTTTGCTACCCGGCGTGCTCGTCCCAGGGATGCAACAAGAAGGTCACGCCCATGGGAGACGGCACGTGGCACTGCGAAAAGTGCAGCGTGTCCCACGACAAGCCCAACTACCGCTACATCCTGTCGCTCAACGTGGCCGACCACACGAGCCACCAGTGGCTCAGCTGCTTCGACGAGACGGGCAGCCTGGTCTTTGGCAAATCGGCCAACGAGCTGATGGAGCTCAAGGAGAATGACGAGACCAAGTTCATGGCGGTGTTTGAGGAGGTCAACTGCAAGAAGCTGAACTTTAGGTGCCGGGCCAAGATGGACAACTATGGTGACGCACAGAGGTGAGTGACTGCAGTGCCCGTGCTGCGTGCGTGATGGATGCTGACGATGGGATGCAGGGTGCGGTACCAGGTCATGAGCGCGTCGTTCTTGGACTTCAAGTCGGAGGGCAACAAGCTGGCGGAGACGATCAAGCAGTACGACATCAACTCGTAGAAGGAGGGTGTGGATGTGGACCATGAGCGAGTACTTTATTGATGATGCGCGGGATCGCACGTAGAGTGCCGAACTCGTTGCTGTGCTTGGGGCGGGTGGCCAGGGACATGGCCGTGGGAATACTTGAAATGGCTGTAACTGAGCCTTTGAAACGCCTAGGTATGATGAACATGTATCGTCGTTGACCTTTATCCGCCGTGAGCTTGGCCCTTTCCAAAATCTGGCCCGCTCCACAGGCATGGTATATGTAGCCTTCCCTCAAAATGACATCTTCTCGTGCTTCCACGGCCTCTTGCCCTCGCCGTCGCCGTAGCCCGCCGTGGCCTGGTAGTTCCCCCTGACCTTGTACTTGTAAATGGTCAGGCCCTCGAGCCCGACGGGCCCCCTGGCGTGGATCTTGTTGGTGCTGATGCCGACCTCGGTGCCGAAGCCGTAGCGCATGCCGTCGGCGACGCGGGTCGAGGCGTTCCAGTAGGCGCCGGCCGAGTCGACCTGGCTCATGAAGCGCTCGGCGTCGGCGGCGTCGGAGGTGAGGATGGCGTCGGTGTGGTGCGAGCCGTGGGTGTTGATGTGGGCGATGGCCTCGTCGAGGGAGGAGACGGTCTTGACGGCGAGGGTGAGGGAGAGGAACTCGGTGTCGAAGTCGGCGGGCGTGGCGTCGCGGATGCTGGCACCGGGCATGTCGGAGATGACGGCCTTGCTGGCCGGGTCGCAGCGCAGGGCGACGCCCCTGGCGACGAGGGCGGCGGCGACGGCGGGGAAGACGGTGAGCAGGGCGGCGTCCTGGACGAGCAGGGTCTCGACGCTGTTGCAGGCGGCCGGGTAGCTCGTCTTGGCGTCGACGACGGCGGCGACGGCGCCCTCGGGGTCGGCGGCGGCGGCGAGGTAGATGGCGCAGAGGCCGTCGGCGTGGCCGAGGACGGGGATCCTGGTCGACTCCTTGATGTAGCGGACGAGCTCGTTGGAGCCGCGGGGGATGACGAGGTCGATGTGGCGGTCCTGGGCGAGCAGCTGGGCGATGGCGTCGCGCGTGGTGACGAGCTGGACGGCGGCGTTGGGGACGGCGGTGCGCGCGAGGGCGGCGGAGATGACGGTGGAGATGGCGACGAAGGACTCCGTGGACTCCTTGCCGCCTGGGGACGGCGTCAGCGCGGTCTGGAGAAGGACGAGACGGGGGAGATGCTAGCTACCCTTGAGGATGGCGGCGTTGCCGGACTTGATGGCGAGCGAGGCAATGTTGGCAATGACCTCGGGGCGGGCTTCAAAGATGACGAGCAGGACGCCGATGGGGCACGAGACGCGCTCGAGGATGAAGTCGTCGTCGAGCTTGGTCCGCATCTGAACCCTGCCGACTAGGGCGCGGCAGTCAGCAACGCGAAGGCAGGGCGGGCCGGGCAGCGCAGCGCCGCTCACCTGGGTCGTCGAGGGCGCGGACGTCGAGGATGCCCCTGAGCATGTCGTCCCACTTGCCCTGCCTGCCGAGGTCCAGGCGCGACAGCAGGGCCTCGCTCAGCGCGGCGTCGGCGCGGCGCGCGCGCTCGAGGTCGCGCGCGTTGGCGG
>PKSG01001062.1:186526-223189 GCA_002916505.1 Tolypocladium paradoxum | reverse complement strand
AAAAAAAAAAAAAAAAAAAAAAAAAAAAAAGGCTCAAGGGCGTATCATTAGTGACGCAGTGTGCGTAACTGACATCAATCCGCCCAGTAAAGTAGTGCGTGTGTCCGTCAATTATCCCATCTTTCCCAGCTATCCCAGCCAGCCCGCTGTATGCAACACACACACATATATATATATGTATATATATATAAAACGCTCTCAGGCTCCCAAAAGGCCACCGCCGCCGATTCCCTATCCAGATCCCGTCCTTTCCAAGGCCGGGGGGGAGCACGCCCAAAGCCGACTGTATCATTTTGTACGCCCAACCACAGGGGACACGGTCTGAGAGACGATAACATAAGAAAATGCACGTAACCTGGAAAACGCAACGCCCTCCCGATCATCCCAGAATTCCACTCCCAAGAGTGGCAGTGCTGATGAAGTAAATGCGCCATGAAGCCGGTAGACGGAAATCGGCCGATGGTGAAGCCTCATAGACTAAGTGTGTTGTGTTGTGTGCCAGCGCATATCGGCACTGAATCTATACAAGGTGTACGTGACAAACTCGGATAAGAAAAGTGCCGTGAATCGTCATTTTGCTACAGGAAAAGGGCCGTCAAGTGTTGGCTGGATATCATCTTGATCCTCAGTTCGAGCAGGCGTCTCTGTTGCGGGCGGCAAGCTCCCCTCGGCGATGTGTTCATGTTCGCTTGCGGGCCAAATTCTCATCCACAAGCTCTGCCGAGCTTCCCAGTAAGTCGGCTGGCGGGTGTTCAGGGTCGATTCGACTGATCCCATGCTGCGGAACCATGCCGTAACTCGCTGGCCGCTCGTCCCGTCTGCCCTGGAGGTCAACGTCGGTGAAATCGCCGGGGAAGTCCATGGATGACTTGGACGACAACCGCCTCTGAGACCCTGTGCGCTCGAAAGGTAGGGTAGACGACACAGACAAGTTCAGCCGATGCCCACGGGTGGAGCCACCATCCTGGGTGCCTTGATCTGAGTGTGAGGCAGACTCCACCAGGCTGAGCGATGACAGGTGGCGGTGATCTATCGAGCCCGAGTTTCTCTTGGAACTCTTTCGGGGAATAGCCGGAAGGCCAAGATCACCTTCCAGTGGACTGACCCGTCCTGCATCCACCGTAGGCGGCTTGCCTGACTTTGGTCGTTCTTCATCCGGACTCACCGGCTCATCTGGATCAGACCGCGCATCTCCGCTGTCCGTGAGCAGACCATCCGGTCGACGCTTGGGGGACCGCTTCGCCTGCGGCTCGTCGTCATCTGAATCGATCGGTCCATTCCTCAGGACGCCCATGGCGACAGGGATGCCCTCTGGCGGCGTCTCGTCACCGAATCCGCCGTTTCGCACCATGACGGGCGGCATTCTTGAGCTTCTCACGACCTCAAAGCCCTTGCCCTTCTCTTTCGTCTTGCCACTGAACATATTCCGGAACCATCCCGTTGCAGTGGCCACAGGGCCGGTGGGGTCGGCCGGCCCAGTCCCAAGCTTCCGGCCTGGTCCTTCGGAATTCAGGGCCGGCCCTCGGACGCCATAATAGAAATCCACCTCTCGAGTCGAGTAGTCGGGGCGGTTCGCGGGGAGATTCATGGTCGGGCTCTGGGCATTCGCGGCGTTGGGGGCATTCGGGGGTGCTGGAGTCGCGCCCCGAGATATCTCTTCTCCAGTCTCGGTTGCGTCGCCAGACGTCCCGGAAGCTTGGGCGGCTTGCTTCGGATCAAGCGGACCTGGCGGCATGTCCATCGATTCCCTCGAAGTATCGCGTCGCCGGCGTGGGGGTCGATAATAAGGGTCAGACGCCTCCATGCCGACGGGAATCGCTTGTCGCGCCACGGTAGGGGACCCAGCAAACGAAAACGAGCTCGTTTCGCCCGGCGTTCCAGGCAAGTATGAGCTGGCATTGTCCATGTTGCGATGGGCGCCCGGGTACACGTCGATGCTGTCGAATGCCGAGCTGCTCCTGTGTCGGCGGTGGCCGGCCATGGCCCCGAGGCTGGCAGCCGATCCCGAGCGAACCCTACCGCTCGGCATGACGTACCCAGCCCTGCTCCCGTCCTCCATATCCAGCATGGCCGCAGTCGACAGCTGGCTGGCCCGGGACGGTCCCGCACGGTGTGTTTCTCGCCGAGACAGCTGCCGCATTCCAAAAATCTTAGACAGCCCACCTCGTGTCAGACCACTCTTGTCATCCCCACCAGCTCCAAGCATCCGCGCCACGACTTCGACAAGGGTCTGCAGCGCGCTCAGGAATAACCCAAAGATCAACACCCCGCCGTGAATGAGCAAAATCGCATATCCGATCCACCCCTTTGGCCCCTCAGTGACGCCAAGACTCGGGATAAAGGCGACCATGAGCATAATCGTTATGGCTCGCAGGCAGGAGAAGAGCGTGTGGTAGGCATTCATCGACGTGGGTGAGTGGAAGGGACGGAAGGCGTGCAGGGTGAAGACTTGGATGACCTCGCAAATGGCGAGCAGCACAACCTGCGCAATTCCGCTTGGCTGAACAGCTCCGATGGCGATGCCGCGGATGAAGTTGAGCAAAACGGGGATCAGAGCAAAAGCAGCCACCTCGTCCGAGTATGTGTTGTAGAGGGGCCCGTATCGAAGGACGGTAGGTAAATCGTCGAACAGGACAGACTTCGGCCGCGTCCTAATGATGAGGAAAAGTATCCAACCTGCAAAGCCCATGAGCACCACCAAGGTCAGGACCGCCAAGGCGACGGTGTATGCCGGAGAGCTTCCGGCGATGACCAGCTGGAACGTCGACAGCGCCACAATGGGCATCAGCATATAGTTAAATACTATGCGCACCACGTTTCCAACGCTGAAGGGGATGTTCTTGGCCCGCAGATCCTCCTCTGAAATCTTGTTTATCTTGCGCCAGAGCCACTGGATGAGGAAGCCGCCCTGGACGAGCACAAAGACTCCGGCGATGATGACGCAGAGCCAAACCATCATGCCGGCCCAGATGTCCGTGCTCTCAGCCATGCCAATGAGCTGTCCCAGCTGGTGCAGCCCGTATCCGTCCGTGGCGTTGGTCACGTAGATGCCGTCCACTACGCTCTGCCAGGGCGGGGCGTGGGTTACGAGGCTTTCGTTGAACATGAGCGCGGACCAGCCCACCTGACTCACAACAGGCTGGTAGAAGCCGGGGTAGCTGAGAGACAATCCGCCTGTGAGGGCAATAAACTGGATGTACTGTAGACAGTCGCCAAAGCCCGGCGTAACCAGTCTCAGGAGGTCGGCATCTCGCCCGTAGTTGGACGTCCAGTGGAAGATGTTGGTGGTACCCCAGGGGCTGAAGATGGCAGCGAATACGACGGCAAAGCCGCAGAAAAGGAGCACAAGCAGTGGCAAGAACTTGAGCACCCACGACACGCCCCCTAGGTCCGGTGTTAGGGTGGCCGACATGCACCCGATGTTGGTCGCCCTGGCGTCGCCAGAGATGATGAGAATAGTCGCAGCAAAGGAAGAGAAGGCATATGAGGAGTTGAAGTCCTGGCTCATGTTGACCGACGGGAGGCCGTAGGGGAATACGCTGCAGAGTCCTCCAGTCAGTATCTCCATGACATGCGAGCCGCGAAAGGGCGGGGTGGAAGAGGCGGGTTTGGTGAAGCCTACGGATCAAGATGGAACTTGGGGGACAGGGGACATGTCCCATTGACCAGGCCGTTCTTGCAAAAGTTGTCCCTATGATTCCACGGCTCGTACGTGAGGACGTTTACACGCTGATACAGTGTCGTCGCCTTCTTGTTCTCCCCATCGGGGCCTGGCGTCTCGATGATCTTGCCGTTCGTCTCGTTGGGATCCGTCCAGTACGAACTGCCAGGCGGGGGCAGGACAGCCTGGTTCTGCGAGCCGCTGACGTTGCCCCATACTATCAGTTGGAGGTTGTGGCTGTCGTTCTTGGTGTCGAACTTGGCATCCGCGTATAAGGGGACCCATTGCAGCGGGGCCGGCGTGGACTGGTAGGAGTCGGGCAGGCAGTTGGTGACGTTGATTCGGACGGCGGCGGCGGGGGTAGCGGCGAGGAGGATGAGGAGAACGCTAACGAGGACGGTTGCGGGCGTTGGGAATCGAACAGAGGATAAAAGATTCCTCAATGTCCTCGGTCCTTGAGCCGTCCGCATCCTCGCCTCGCCCCCCCGAGCACGCGGAAGATTCAGCCTGGAGCGAGGAGAATCCACGGTCGCGGGAGACGACGCCGACATGTATCCATAGCTCGGCTGCCTCGATGGTGTCGATTGTCGACCATGCCGGCGCAGGTGCTGGCTGTTCTCGCGCTGGTGATGTGGCTCGCCAGCCCAGCTTAGACGCATCTTCGGCCCTCGCAGCCGTCAAAAGCCGCGCATCTTGGGAGACAGTGGCCGTTCGAGACTCGTCGGGCGCTGGGCAGATGTGTCGTGTCGCGTCGTCGGCAGAGCGAAGGACACGGCAGACCAGACGTCCAACGGGCGTGTCCGCTGGGAGGTTCGACGATGCGTAAGGTATGATAAGGTATTAATAAATTATGGGCAAGGACAAAGCGAGTCAGACGGAGAGATCGAAGATGGCGGTGGCGCCAGCGGC
Organism: Tolypocladium paradoxum; assembly: GCA_002916505.1. Lineage (NCBI taxonomy): Eukaryota > Fungi > Ascomycota > Sordariomycetes > Hypocreales > Ophiocordycipitaceae > Tolypocladium > Tolypocladium paradoxum. The sequence continues at coordinate 218,619 of PKSG01001062.1, read as the reverse complement.
TGGGCAGTCGCCAGAGCTGGGGTGGAGCAATCATCTTAGGTGGGTACCTACCTACCAGGTCACTCGCAGGCAGCCCAGAGCGGGCTTCCAGCGCCTGGGCTGCTGTGGTATTACCGTATTATCAGGCCAGCCCGGCGCAGGGGTCATCCATGGGCTGGGATGGGATTGGATCCATGGATTCGTTCTTCTGAGCTGCAGGGTGGCTGAGGCCCGACGACGGGACCAGCCCGCTTCGAATACCTGGCAGCCACGACCGCGTGCAAGTGGGACCGAGTTCGCTGGCAGAACTTAGAAGCTTCAAGCCCGCCTTCACGGACGCTGCCAACGGCCATCGGTGGACGGGCGGTGGACGGTGGGTGCCCTGCAGAGGCGGTGCAGCGCCTAGCGCCGAGGCCTGAAAGCCCCGCCGTCCCTGCGCTGCGCTGCACTGCCCGTCAGCCCTGGGCCCACTGCGGTCCACGGGCCCAGGGTACCTAGGTACCTACGAGTATGACGCGCAACGTCACACTACCTGGGTACCTACGAGGAGGCAGAAACCGATTCACCCACCGCCGTTGTCCAACCTCCGCGTTGCAACAGCGCCACGGAGTCTTCAGCCCACGCTCGAATACGGTGTTTGCTTACCCATCCGCTGTGTTCTCTCCGATGACAGGAGTTGGTCCCCCTGAAGCGCGCCCAACAAGGCACCTCACACCCCGCCAGTGCCGGCTTCTCATCACAGCTTCAGCATCAGCCACATCAGGACATCGAGAATGGCCTGAGAAGCGACTCTTTCAACAGCGCCATCTCACGCCAACACAGTCTTCCTCTCTTGCGACAAGTGCGTGTGACTGCCACAGAGCGTAAACAAACAAGTTTGTCTGGCACACCTTACACACGACGCACGCGCGCATCTTGCACACACCAACGCCGCCACCAGCAGATACGAGTGCCCTACAGGCCTTGGCGCCCCTCTGGTGCGGCTTTGCCCATCCAACTTCCGTCTAGCCGGCCCTCCTTTCCATTCGCCATTCGTTATTTTCGGATCTTGATCGCGATGTCGCAGTTGGTTTGCTAGAGTCCCCCGGCTGGATATTCGGAACCATGTACCGAAGCTGCGAAAATGGACTGACTGGTGGTCATCTGTGTCGCAGCACGACTGTTTACAACATTAGCCGGCTGCTTCCGTTTACCCAGGCATGGCTGAACCTGAGAACCTCTGAAATAGGCTCATGCACCTGGAACCTGGCACCCGTTGCTTAAGTTTCGGCTGTATTCAAGTACGAGTCAGTAAGCTCGTAACTACGAAATACGGCCCCAATCCTTCCTACTTACTTCCGTCGACAGGCCCATCATAAGCAACAGCACACTGAGCCGGGTCACACCGGCGGTTGTCTTGTCTTCATCTCCAGCACTGCCTCGTAGCTCAACCCCTTCCCTTGCCCTTTGCCTCTGATTGAAGCCTGTACTCTATGTCTTTCACCTTGATCTTCTCCTTGGCCATCCACGACTTCACTTGCAGTCTCAGACGGTCTTCCACAAGCTCCACTTCCGTCATATCCCTGAACGGCAATGCAGCCGAGAGGCTGCCGTAGCGTATGTACGGGTCCAGCATGGCAAGCTGGTCCATCCGACTCTGGACGTCACTGCACGCAAGGTGGATTGTTCCTGAAATGTCGTGCGTTCCTCTATCCGCACAGATTGTCTCAAGAGGCAGTCTCCTGGACGACAGCCGCCTCTGATGCCCGTGTATCGCTCGTGAACGCTGCCGACGTATGAGATAGCGGCGAGCATCTCCATCCAGACTGTCGGTCGAGCTTCTTCTGGACGTGACCGAATGAGCACGCGGCGCACCTTGACGGAACACTTCATATGGGTTCTCAACCCCCTTGATTCGGTCCATAGCGCTAGTAGGTTCAGAATCGAGAACTGGATGCGGCGTTCTCATTAGAAGCGCTTGGGACACGTGAGAGTACTGGTTGCCCATGTGCGACAATCTCGTCCGAGTGGGTTCAGACGCGTGGATGCCGAGTTGAGATGCTGCCTGGAAGTGACCCTGTTGCCTTCCGGATTCGTGATCCTGCGGCTGAGGATTCTAGCCTCGGGCAGACACAAACGGAGGACTGTCGTTTCGTACAATATCTGGAAGCCGAGGAATCTCCTCGCCAATGGAGGACTCCCTGCCAAAATCAAAGTCGATCTCTCCTCTCTTGCGAAATCTCTCTGCCATGGAAGTAATTGTCGTCTGGGCTAGCCTGTCGGCTGCGGTCACCCCTGTTCCGAGCATATTGCTCCGTTGCGTCTGTCTTTGTCTCGGAACAATGGCGTTTCGCCGGCCATGCGGCCGCAATGGCGGATTGGGAGGTCGTTCACCTCGGATAGGATCCGAAGACGGCGGCGTTGGCAACAAGGCGTGCTCGTTGGGACTTGGAGAAGATGGAGGATTCTCTGCAGCGGTGTTTGACGTAAAGGGATGACTTGGAGAAGGCGGGCTGAGACGGCCTATCCTCTCAAGAAACTCGTCTCGCCCGATGACACCCTGACCTCGCCTCGCAAATGGCGCGTCAAGATCCCGTTGGGGTTCCTGATACGGTCGTAGAATGTCAGGCTCAATGTCTGAGAATTCCGAGACTGACTCCAATTCCCCCTGCAGTCTATTCACCTCGGAATCATTCAGAGGTTGCAAAGGTGGTCGATTGGTCGGCTCCGAACCTCCAGGCTGAGATATATCATTGGCCTCACTGGGCTCGTTTGCACTCGCCGTGTCATCACAGGCAATATCGAAATCCTGTCGTCGCGTGGGTTGGAAGTATCGATGGATATCTTCGGACAGCCGCGGTTGGGGTCCTGGCTGCTCAGGAGTTGCTTTGGGCTTCGCCGCCGGCGGTGGTATTTGAACGTCAAGCAGTTCAACTGCGCTGTGTTCGTCAGTAGTGTTGCTTTCTGTGCGAGCCATGTCGACCCTGGTAATGGTTCTCATCGTTGCCTGGACCGGCCCAACGGCTAGCCGCTCATCGATTCGAACGGACTCGGGGTGGCTCGAGCTGGAAGCAGGTTGCTGTTTCTCATGCGTATGTGGCACAGCATCGCTGGCTACGATTTTATCCAGCATGTCAAGGATCTCCGCATCGTCCAATGGCGAGGCATCGGTCAAGTCGTCGTCGTCATTGCCGTCAAGGAGACTGTGTCACAATGAGCCTTGATATGTGTGCAACTTGGTTCTGGAATCGTATTTACTCACGTGGACAGGTCCATTCGGCCAGCCTTGTCCGACAAGACGTTGACGACTCGACTATTGTCACCGGCCAGAGACTCCTCTCCTCCATATAGCTTCCGACACAGGTCTTCAAAGCACTCCAGTAGCTCCTTCTCATCAACAAACAGGACCTCGTCCTTCATGGGCGACACATTTGCATCGTAACTGCGAGGAGGGCAACGAATGTTCAGTTGCATGAATGGACTTTTTTGGGCCTTTGTCAACCCTGACCTAGCGAGGTGGGACTTTAGGATTCCCGCCATCTTCTTGGGAAACCCATTTGCTGACGACACAGGTCTCCTGTCGACTGAAATGAAGACGCCTTTGTTCCTGATGGCGTCCGCGTCGCAATCACGCTTCGGAATAAAGGTGTCCAGTGTGAAAGTCGTCCGTTGCAGGCCACCTGATTGAATCTGCGAGTCCCCATGGTGCCATCCGGTCAGTGTCATTTGAACACAGTTGGCGGCCAGGTTTCTCCCAAAGATCTGCAAGGCTGCCTCCCGCACTGTTGGCGACTGACTCGGCGCATACGACCAAGATTGGCCGTTGTCGCTGGTTACTTTGAAGGACATCTTGAGATGTGGTCGCGCGAGGACATAGGCCCTCAGAAGCTCCTTGATCTTCAGCATGGTCTTGTGCTTCTCCTTCAATAATTGCTGTCGTCTCGCAGGTATGTTCTTGAAGAGTTGCGCGGCTTGGACAGTTGTTCCCACTGGCGCCGAGACCGGTCGCTGGTCTTGCACGCCCCCGGCTCCAGGTCGTAGCTGAAGCCGCGTCGCGACCGGATCTCCGGATACTTTGGTCGTAACGCAGATTGAAGCGAGTGAATTTGCACTCGCCAATGCCTCTCCGCGGAATCCCAGCGTCTTGCCACCCTTGGTCTGCAGCTCGTCGAAGCTCCTCAACTTGCTCGTGTGCGCCCTCCGGCCCAAGGAGTCGAAGTCCTCCACCGCAATGCCGTGGCCATTGTCGTGGACAGAGATCTTTTCCACGGTATCGGCAGAGATGAAAATCTCAATTGAGGTTGCTTCGGCGTCGATTGCGTTGTCCACGAGCTCCTTGACCAGGTCGCATGGCGTCGTGATGTTCACCGAGGAGCCGAGTAGACGGACCGTCCACTGAGGAAGCGCACAGATGGCCATGCTTCTATCATAGAGGCAGGTGAGATGACAAACGATTGCATAGATGGCTTAGGAGGTGTAGATCTAAGATATAAGAGGATGATGTTGTGATGTTAAACTGTGAGTTCGATACAGGATAACCTGAGGAAATTGAGGCAGAGTAGAAGGCATGGTGAGAGAGCGGTGAGGCTCCTCCACGACGAGTGCCTAAGGTACCTAAGGTATGTACATATTAATCCTTCTGCCTGGAAGCCGGTGATGCTGAGGAAGGAGCTGCTCATGAGGAGGTAGACAAGTGTAGTGGAGCATGACGACCACAATCCAGCGCAGCGCAGCTCAGCTACCGCTACCGAGTACCCCGCCGCCGCCCTTCACCAGCCCCACCTACTCCGTACCTTATGTACCTTCACCAGTCCACTGCTCAAACTCCAGCCAAACCACCCCCCATACATCACAAACCATGTCTATCAAGGGCCCAACCACCCAGCAACACGACGGCTCCGGCCTGCGCGTCGCCATCGTCCACGCCCGCTGGAACTCGACAATCATCGACCCCCTCGTCGCCGGCGCCCGCGAGAAGCTGCTCTCCTGCGGCGTCAAGGAGTCCAACATCGTTGTCCAGTCCTGCCCGGGCTCGTGGGAGCTGCCCTTTGCCGTCCAGCGGTAAGCACCCTCGCCCTCCCTCCTCCCGCGCATCCGCCACGTGCGTGCTGACGGTGGGAGTCGCAATCCGAACAGCCTCTTCGCCGCCTCCACCGTCCAGTCCGCGTCCTCCGGCGGTCCCTCCGCCACCGACCTCCTCGGCTCCTCGACCGCCGACCTGGCCTCCCTCCCCGGCGGCGCCGCGTCCGGCGCCTTCGACGCAATCATCGCCGTCGGCGTGCTCATCAAGGGCGAGACGATGCACTTTGAGTACATCGCCGACGCCGTCTCCCACGGCCTCATGAGGGTCCAGCTGGATACCGGCGTCCCCGTCATCTTCGGCGTCCTGACGGTCCTCAACGACGACCAGGCCAGGGCTCGCGCGGGTGTGGACAGCAAGGGCCATAACCACGGCGAGGATTGGGGGCTGGCTGCCGTCGAGATGGGCGTCAAGAGAAAGGAGTGGACGAATGGCACCATCGAAGGATGAGGAAGAGACTTCATATACTGACTAGATTTGGGCAATCAAATACGCAGGCGTGAGGGGGTAAACGGGGGAGAAAATCATCCTCGGCCTGGCCAAATACCAAGCACGGGTTTTGTATTATAGCGCACGATGTGATGGTAGAGGGGGATCAAGACGTTGGATATCTCCATTTCACACTGGATGCACTAGGCTCGCCAAGTATACACGCGCCGCGGCCCATCATCCAATTAGTCCATTAGCACGTATAGCCATGTCTATCGTACGCGACGCAAATCCGGCCTCAGGGCACCAATCTCCATCACATTTGTGCCTGCTGACGCCCCAAGCCGAAACAGATATCTAGCTCCAAATGTAAGGATTTCTCGGCCCTCGCCATCAGGATATCCCAGAATGCAAGAGTCCACGACAAAGGAAAGCAAGTAAATGTAAAGAGATGCAAAAACCACCCCAACCCAATCCACCCCCCATGCACTAGGATTAACGTGATGTCGTCCCAAATCACAGCACCAACTCACTGCTAAAGCTTTTCTTGCTCCTCCACAGGGACTTTTTCTTCTCTCGTTTCGCCTTCATAGCCTCCCAGCCCTGTTCTTCGTCGTCGTCGGAGCCGTCACCCGACTTACTCACGACTTTGACAGTCGACCTGCTCTTGTCATCGCTCCAGCCCGAGAGCCCTCCAGACATTGTGCTCGCTCGGTGGCCAAGGTCCGGAATGGGAGATGCTGCGGCCTGAGACACGGGCCTGTAGCGTCCCGGGAGGCCGATGTTGCTTCGCTCAGAAGGTGCAATCGACGGCGCGTATCCTGCATAGGGACCCCGGATGGACGGTGCCGCGTGCCGAGGCTGCTGAATGAAGGATGCCGAGCTGGGCTGCACCATGCTCATGGTCCGCATCCCGTGGTCCATGCGGCGAGGTTCCATCATCATTGGCTCGCCCATTACGGAGTGCCCAGACGACAGATCGGCCATGGACTGGTTACCGGGAAAGCCGGCGCCGTACGGTGGCTGCATCGGTGGCTGCATCGGTGGCTGCATCGGATGGTTCCCGGCGTTCTGGTTCCCGGCCATCATCTGCATGAACTGCATCTGCATCTGCATAAACTGGTGCATTTGCTGTGTCATCTGGATCTGGGCTTGGTCGCCAGGCGTGAGCATCGGTTGCTGCATCTGAGGCGTTCCGGGCATCCCGCCCGCGTTGTACATCATATGATGCGGAATGCCGGCGACAGGATCAAAGCTTTGCCCGTGATGTCCACCCATGCCGCCGGCGGCCATCATCCGACGACTATCGAGGCTAGGGCTGCCGCGGCGCATGGCTCTCGAGCGTTCTTCATTCACAATCACGCCGACGAGGCCGCCAGGAGGAAGCGGGCCTTGCTGCGGGGGCGGCTGCCCTGCGTCGCCAAACGAGAGCGACTCCCTCACGGCGGGCCGGGCGATGCTGGCTCCGACAAAGGGATCCTGAGGCAGATTTCGCGCAAATGCTGGCAGCATCGAGTGGCGTCGGGCAGCGTTAGACAGGGATTCGCCCGTCATGGAAGCGGGTCGGCCAGGCGGTACCCCCTGTGCTAAGACTCGAAGATTGGAGTTGGAGCCAGCATGACTTAGTCTGGTAGGCGGCCTGTTTTTGCCGGGAAACCCGTGTGCCTGGAGGATGCCCAACGGAACATCTTCGTCGTCGTCCTCGTCGGATGCCCCGATGACAGGGTCTGGCGAAGGTGCTTTCATGTGGCTCAGCTGAGGCGCACTTGTTGACGGGAGCAGCCCTGGGCGGCTGTTTCGGGCAACGGCGGGTGCGCTGGCAGTTTCTCCCGTAACCTTCATCATCTGCTGCCTGTAGACCGCCATGTGAGCTTCTTGTTTCCTTCGCTGCTTGGTCTGCTGCTTCGACTTTTCCTGCTCATCGTCGTCATCGTCGTAGTTGATATCGTCCTCATCGTCGTCATCTTTGGCCGCCGACTTGGTCGTTTGCTCAGTTGAGCCAACGCGTTCCTTATCCTGTCGGTACTGCTCGAATTGTGCCGGGGTCATGACTTTGTTCTGGGGCGGATCCGATGCTCGGGGAGCGAATCGATGAGACGCTCTCGAAAATCGAGACAGGCTGCCCTCGAACATGTTTTCCTCCTTGCCCAAAGTCGGGGCAGTGGCCTTGGGCGGAGCCGCAGCGAGAGCGTCTTCGTCTCGTCTATATCGCTGTGTCTGTGTCCTGCCGGAGCTGGCATTAGGGTCTGACGATAGGAATTTCATCGCAGTGAAAGACTCCCGCAGAAGCTTTGCGTCTTCATCTTCCACAATATCTGACGGGCGATGCGAGTACTTGAAGGACCCGAGTGTCTGGTGACGAGGTACGGGAGGCGGCACGTCGTATGTAGACGGCGGCGCATCGTCCCGGTTCGGGCTGTGGCGCTGGCCCAGAAGCGGCTCCGCTGGGGTGACGGTGTCCGGGCTTAGCGGCACCGGCTGGATGTGTCGATGCCCCGTAAGCACTCTCGGCTCGACCGGCTCATCGTTTTTCAACGTCGCAGTGCTCGCTCTCTTGTCAAAGGTCGTGAACATGGACCCAAAGTCTCCACCTAAATCCAAGCCGGCGTCTTCCGTCATGGTAGGCGTTGCAGTACTTGCAGTCGAGGCCGTCATGCCCCTGGGCCGGTTCTCCCCGTTGTCCCCTTGCAAGATCAGAATTGGGGGCATCTCTGGGATGCGGTCGTCCTTGGGCGGAGGAATGGAGTGCTTCTTCTGCCCACCGAACGAAAACGTCCGACTCGCACGGTCTAAGAAACTGGATTTGGACCCTCCTCGGCTGGGAGGCGGCTGCGGCTGCGGCTGTTGCTTGGCGACGTATTGATGGCTTTCGTCTTGCCCGTTTCCAGCGCCGAAATCGGTAGAGGACGGGGCGGTCGAGGCATTGCTGTGCCGAGACGAGTTGTCGGTCGACGTTGCGTTTGTCGTGTTCGAGACGCCGCTGCCGCTGGTCTTGCATTAGTAACGGCGGTGGGATTCCTAGCATGTGAACAAGACGGCGGAAGCTTCAACGCGAGGTTGTACGAGTCCATGCCAGGACATGGTCGGGAAGACCGAGGGGCCGATGAGACTCACCGGTTTGCCTTGAGATCCGCAAACATGTTATCCTCGACGTTGAGCTCTAGCAAGTTGGGCTTGGGCGTTATATTGGCGGTGTGCCTCGCCATCCTCGCCCCGCCGTCGAAAGACCTGATGTTGGCGACATCGCTTCGCTCGATGACGCGAAACGATTGCTGCTCCGGTGTGGTTATTGGCGCATGTTCGAAGCCGTCAGCGGCGGATTTCCGCTTGGAGAACGCGACAGAGAATCTAGGCATGTAGAACGCCGGTCGGAGGTGACTGGTATATCTTCGCGGAGTCCCGACTCAAGACTGAATCGGTTGAGGGCTGGCGTCGACGTGTCCTTTAAATGGCTGCCCGGGGCACTCGCGAGAACGGCCACAGAGGCACGACAGCAGGTGCTGCGGTCGTGTAATGACGAACGGCGATGGCACGGCCGTTGTCGCGGGTCCGTCGGGCAAACTTGACGAGAGGCACGCTAAATGGCAACTGCATGAAGAGGAGGGAGGCCCCAAGTCAGCAATGAGCTCTCTCCGTTGACGGGTTCGTGACAGGGTCAACGGGGGATGCAGCCAACAGCAAGGACAAAGGCGGGCAGAAGACGAGCAGAAGACGGAAGCAAGCTGCTTTATTGGCAACATGGCGTCGTTCCGAGACCTGAGACCAGGCGGTTGCCCGGACGTGGCAGGCATGCTGCCGCTGGCATGTAAGACTCACATTAATCTCCAAAGGGAATACCCCAGGGACGAGACGGCCGGTACGCAATAATTCGCTGCCAGAAGCCGGTGCAGAAAAGAGCCCGTTCGAAAGGAAGGCGGCGCAAATAGTCGCAAACGACGATGTTGATGGAGAGAGAAGGAGAAGCGAAAGATGACGGGCAGCAATGATCAGGGATGTGTGGACGATCGGATGGGGCAAGACACGCAAAAAGTCGAGCGAGCGAGGGGGTGAAACCGAGGCAGATGGAGATCCTGGTCTTCTGTATGTACACAGCACCGCGCCATACAGCAGAGTATACACACACAGGTCTGAGGCCCAGCAGGCGCAATTATGGCGGATAGAAACGAGCGTCAAGAAAGGTCGGGCACTTGGATGTTGGTTACGGTAGGGACGAGAGGACGAGGGAGAAGCGAGGGAGCAGGCTAGCTGGCTGGCTGGCTGGCTGGCTGGCTGGCTGACTGGTCGGTTGGGGACAAGAGGCGAGTGAGCGAACACGACGTTCTGCTGCCCATGCCCAGCCCACTCCGGCTAGCCCGGCCATACAGTTTGGTCCCTGGGTGCTTTGCTGGGTCGATCTGAACGGGTCATTGATCCCTCACAGGCCCGTTCCAATTTAGCTCCCCTGTCCCAGTCGAGTCCGGGCCTGCTGGAGACGGCGAGAAGGCAGAGCTACGGACTGGTGAGAGCAGCCACGTACAGGAGGTCGATGGATAGGTACTGCTCGTCAGCCGATGGAGGACAAAGAGGGCATTCACACTCCAGGCGGGGGCCGCATGTACCAAGTACCAAGTCCGGCACAGGTGGGCTCGGGGCCAGAAGCAGCCAAGCCCGCAGCAGGTGACGCTGGTGGACAGGCGGACATGGTCTCAATGTTTGGTGCCGTTGTTCGTGTGCTGGCGCGCGCCACCAGCGCATCCCGGCCATCATGGTCCCGGCCGAACGAGCCGCCGCTGGCCTTGGATCGCGACAGGACAACGCGAGGAGGGTGTGGCACAGCAGCTGAATGAAAGTTGTCGGTAGACCCATGGGCGGGCCCAGTCCGGCCAGGGTTTCGAGCTGGTGTGCCCGTGTGGGCGCGAACGGGTTGGTGGACGAGCTAAAGGCTTCCGAGCCTCTTGTTTGGGTGCGTGCGTGGCCGCATGCATGGCTGGCCCGGGTGGAAGAGCGTCCGCGACAGTGCCGAATGCCGCCGATGTTGCCCCTGGCCAGCAAACCATTTCAAGGCTTGGTTCTTGTACTCGTACTCAAATAAAAGGATGGCAATCTCACTAGAGACCCAGGAACACGGCGATCATGCGCAGGTACGGCACGGACTACCTTGCCTAGGTAGGTAGCCACTGGCGGTTTATGGGGAGAAGCTGTTGACCCATCCGCCGCTGACCAAGCATAAGGTACCTACGTACCTTACTCGTACTTCGTACATTCATGCAATAGCGGTGCTACACGTGTGCAGATTGGAGGCGCTGTGTTGCGGCAGGAAGAAAACAAAAGACTTGGACGAGAGTTCGGACAGCAGCAAAAGCTGCGATGGCAACAAAAGAAAAAAAGCTTACCGCAATGCGTGCTAATGCTGCAAGTGTTCAGGGGGCGTTGCGCCGCCGCGTCTTCCGGAAGCTTGTCCACGGAGGGTAACGTCCCAGGGCGCCGCTGGCTTTGGTTTGCTGCTATGTACGCGACGTAAAGAACGTCAGGAAAGGCTCATGGCTTGTCGAGACGGAACCCTGGGCGAGTTGCCATCAGGCCTGGTGGCAGTTGCTGGACTCGATTCCCGCTTCCTTCCAGTGAAGCCGGGACGGAGATGCTGGCCATCAGCAGCAACACTCGTAGATGATGTTGACTGGCGCAGCAGGCAGTGGTGCTCGAACAGTACTCCGTGCACCCAGCGGCGGCATTGGGATGAAGCACCCATGGATATTTTTGGCAATGGCGTTATGCGTTGAGCCACTGACCGGGCACTGGCACGAGGCTCGCCTTGCTTGGCGGCGACGGACACAGCAACAACAGCCATGGACGGGTGGCGGCGGTAGCTGTGGATACGCCCGCTGAGTCTCAGGCCATGCCATCGCCCCAGCAGAGTGAGTCGATCAGCGTGAGAGAGCACGCCGCGTGCCATACTCCGTGATCCCAAGGCCGAAATCGTTGATCGGAAACCAGCTGGAGCCTTGCCAGGATGCCACGCAATTGGCTGTCTTCAGCCTCCTCACAATGTGATCAACATCGACAAGCTTTCTCCCATCGTGGTGGGCTTGCTTACCACGCGTGTTTCGGCTCCACCGTCCGCTCCACGAAGCCCCTTTATCAGCGACCTGCTGCTTGCGGCCGCTCTGCATCCAAGCGAAAACGTGCTGCACCTTTGGCTGCGCCTCGCCCCGGGAACGCTCGCTGTCCTGGGGACGGCGCTAAACGGTTGATGGCCCACTCCGGTGCTTGGCCTGCAGCGCGTGCAATTCGTACTCGTACAGAACTCGGATACCCAGAGCCCAGGGACCATGGTGCGGAGCACCACGAGTGGGAGTCCGCGTCCACAACTGCAGATGCTGTGCTCCTGGTGTCGTGCCAACGGACGGATAGCTTGCGCCGCGTTTTCCGGCAGCCGTGGGCGCACACGCTTCCGCGTTGGCTCCGGTCGGCCGCGAATGGATGATGAGTGCCAACTCCAGCGCATGAAGCTCGTGCAGTTGCTCCTGTGACGGGTCACAAACAAGCCGGCAAGATGGCGATGAAGAATGCTCAGTCTCCACTCCAGGGCCGAGAGGAGGGGGGCAATGCCTGTTAGTAGGTTAGTTAGTGGTTACCTTGGCAGGCAGGCGAGGCTTCAATGGCCTGTGGTTTCCAAGTGGATTCCAAGGTTGCGCCATTGCAACGGCAAGCGCAGACGCACCCACTCCTGCCAGCTGTCCACCATGCACACCGTCACGTCACCGGGGTTCATACAGCAGCTCCGATGCATGCAAAAACACCAAGTTCAAACTCAGTTGCATCGAAAACTCCATCCCTTCACTCACCGCCGTTGGCACAGACCAATTCCACGAAGCTTCTTCTGCTGCAGCTCGGTTCCATCCATGCCTCATCCAGGAGCAGATGGCCCTGTCCATGCTTCATTGCTCGTGGCCAGTGGGCCAGTCTCGCCTCGGACGTCGTCGAGCGCTACAACGGGCGTTTCCTGCACCGCAGGAATTTGTCATCTGCTCGACCGCTGGCCACGCTCGTGAACCGGGCCGTGCAGCAGGGCCAAAGCAGCGGCTCCGTGGCCAGCGCCGTCGAGCGCCGGCGACCGCCGGGTAGCAACGAAGCTGTGGCCAGCCGATCGGCGCACAGCAGCGGAGCCCCGAGCCGCGTTGGCGGCAGGTCAACCCTTGTTTGCAGATGCAGGAAATCCCCAGAGAACAAGATCCGTCCGTGTCTCTCTGCGGGCAGGCCATTGTCCTGATGAACCCTGGACGGCACCCTGTGTTCAGCAGCTTCAGCTCCCCGGGCCAAAGTGAGCTATCACTCGCTGGCTGCCCATTCCTGGGGCTCGTCAATTGGGCCATCGCCGTGGTCGTGCAGGCAATGATGTCGCCAAGCACCTCATCACGGGACCTGCTGGATTCCCAGGTGGACGGACACCCATCTTATCAGACATCGGATGAGGGAGAATCCGCTATTATCGCCGGCGCCGCGCACGCACAGGCCCCCCACGGCGTACCAGCAGGTACCTTAGGTGTCAGAGAATCGCGGCACTTGTCCACAATCATCGACTAGTCAGCGGGAGCCAGCAAACTGTGTGCGATTGCAGCTCCACCAGCGAGGTCCAATTCTGGGGTAAAACCCAAGAGACACCCGTGGGAAAACAGCGCATCTCCGACCTTTCGAAGTTCCTCTGCTCTGCTCTGCCGCAGCCGCCATTCCTCGCCGTCCCGGTCGGTGGTTTGCCTGTTGGCCGTGCCGCCCCGCGCTGCTCCGTCTCTGCGCCGCTGTCGCTTTCGTCCGTGCTGGCGCCGCTGTTCGTCGCCGTCACAAAGCAGCACCCAGCCCTGCCAATGAGCTCCCCGAGCCCGAGAGGTCGCCCCGTCCGGAGGCCCTCGCTGCTCTCACAGGATGAAAATCACTACCACTATCCGCTGTCCACCCGGACTGGCACCCTCGCCTCGCTCATCCGGAGCCGCTCCCAGCACAGCCTCGGTGGCTCATGGCCGCCCCCGGCGCTTCGACATGCCCCGGACGATGAGGAAACAGCCGCCCGCGTGCGCCACGAGGACGACGACATTGAGAGGCTGCTGAGGGATGAGACTCGCCTGAGTCAGATTCTCAAGGGCCCCCAGGCCAGAAGCATGAACCTCATTGGTAAGAGCAATCCTCGCTACCGCTGGGAGCGCTACTGGAAACACGAGGACGAGCTCGAGGCCATGAAGAAACCCATGTGAGACAGTTCCCCTTAGCATGCTACCTTATGCTTCTCGGATGCCGGGTGCGGGGGCTGACAACGGCAAATGCAGCCGTGAGTACTACAAACGAACCAACGAGCTCATTCAGCAATACTTGTACATCGACTGCCTGCTGGACTCGTCGATCCCTCACGACTTGCTCAATGAGTACTCGGCTGAGCTGGAGGCTTCCGCCTTCCGGCCCATCGGCGTCCCAGCCACCATCAGCGAGGAGCCCATTCTTTCTCAATCTCTCTCGGCTGACCCGGACCAAGCCGTTCCCGGCTCATACGGCTCAATCACCCCCGAATCAGACGGCAACGGCAGCACCGACACGAAGCCACCTTTTCCCCAGAAGCGTACTCCAAAGGACATCTTCCGCTCATCCGAGAGCTTGCCTCTGCTCCAGCACGGTGACGACGAACCTCCTTCCCTTGCCCATGTATCTCCGACTAGCGATTCCGGGCCCAGGCCCAACCTGCCGTGGCTCGAGGACGCCGAGATAGACAGCGATGATCCGGTCGTGACCCTCGCCATTTGGATCAACCTTGTCGCCAACGTGGCCCTTCTTGCCGGAAAGATTGCTGTCATCATCTCCGTCCCATCCATGTCGGTTCTTGCTAGTCTTGTCGATGCCACCCTCGACTTCCTCAGTACTGCTATTGTCTGGACTACGACTCGACTCATCTCGGCCGGCCATAAAGACCAGCACCGCTACCCAGTCGGCCGCCGTCGGTAGGTCCAATTGCCCAAAGGCATATGCAGTAGGGCCATGCTAACTATCGTGCTCGGCAGGTTGGAGCCTGTGGGTGTGTTGGTCTTCTCCGTCATCATGGTGACCTCGTTTGTGCAAGTCGGCCTGCAGTGTATAGAACGGCTGGCTGGCACGGATCACGAGATTTTGTCGCTTGGTCTCCCCGCCATCGTCATCATGTTCACCACCATCGTTATCAAGGGAGCATGCTGGGTCTGGTGCCGGTTGGTGAGGAACTCCAGCGTCCGAGCCTTGTAAGTCACCTAAGAAGCATCCCCCCAGCCACTCACTCAGATGCTCTGTCTCACACGTCCACTCTCTCTAGGGCCGAAGACGCCAAAACCGATGTCATTTTCAACATCGGGTCCATTCTGTTTCCCATTGGTGAGTCGATCCATTCACATGGCTCCTGCTCGAAAGCCCATGGGAACTGACGAACTTGCCCTTCAGTTGGATTCTACGGCAGGATCTGGTGGCTGGATGCCTTGGGCGGTCTGGTTCTCTCTCTCATCGTCATCTTCACATGGAGCCAGACGTCGGCCCACCACGTCCGCAACCTGACGGGCTTTTCCGCCCAACCCGACGAGCGAAACCTGCTGCTCTACTTGACCATGCGCTTCGCCACCGCCATCCGCCAGATCCAGAACCTCCGCGCCTACCACGCCGGCGACAAGCTCTTCGTCGAGGTCGACATCGTCCTGTCCGCCATCACTCCACTCAAGGATAGCCACGACCTGAGCGAGGTCCTTACCTACTTCCTCGAGTCTGTGCCCATCGTCGATAGGGCTTTCGTCCACGTCGATTACGCGAGCTACAACGCGCCGACACACATGCTGAAACAGTCGTCTTCGTAAAGCTGTTGCTGCAACGAGACTTGAGGTAGCCACTTGGCTGATAACAGCTCGGCCCATCACTCACAAAGGTCGCAGAGCCCATTCATACTGTATTCACAAGAGCGGAGCGGGGGGAAGGAGGGACATATGATTTTGACATTTTGTTGGCGCACTGTTGTATATTAAACGCGAAAAACTAAGCATCTGGTGTATCCGTCGAAAGAATAGCGAACTACCCTGGGCCGCGGCGAATGTATCGGATTTTACCCATCTCAGTACGGAATCCCGTTCGTCAGCAGCTGGAACTGGTCGTAGATGCCCGTGCTGTAGCTCGAATAGCTCTTCTTGATGAGGTCCTTCATGAAGTCGGCAGCCTCCCGCTCGCTCTTGTCAAGCACGAACCTCTCCCTGAAATGCTTGACGCTCTCGGGCTTGAAGCACGGCAGGCCGCTGTCCATCATGAGCAGCACGACCTGGCTGAGCTTCTCGCAGTACTGCCTGCTGGCGAGGAAGGCCTTGACGCACAGCTCCTCGAACCACTTGAAGCTCTGGTGGTCCGTGGAGCCACCCATGACGGCCACCATCTCGCTCGTGAGCTTGAACGGGGCGCGCTCGAACTTGATGCCGCCGGGCGCGATGTCGAAGCAGAAGCCAAAGTCGATGTGCAGGATGTGGCCCGCGTCGTCAATCATGATGTTGCCGTTGTGGCGGTCCTTGAACTGCAGCAGGAACGAGATGACCGAGTAAGCGGCCATGGACTTGACGAAGTTGTTGCGCGCCTGCTGGAAGCGGAGCGAGTCCTCGTTGCCGTACCTGGACACGAAGTAGTCGTAGAGGCCGTTGACGGCTTCGCGGCCGAGCATGTCGCGGGAGATTGAGTTGGGGAGCACGTCGATGACGCCGCATCCCGGGGCCGTGGCCGTGACGCGATACGGGAAGACGTACACGTCCAGTCCGACGTTGTGGAAGATGCCCCGGAAAGCCGCAATCATCTGCAGAGCCAGGACGTCCTGTCTGCAGTCGTCGCCGACCTTGAAGATGGCAGACTGCCAGACCTCGATGGTGTTCTCCCGGGGCTCTTGGCCCCGTCCGTTCGTCTCCCCGAGCATTTCGTCGACCTCTTCCAGGTCACCCCTGTTCTTCTTGATGCGGAACGTCGCCATGTAAGGTGCCTTGGCGTGACTCTGCAGAGGCTTGCCCGACTTGCGGTCGATGCCGATGACCACGCCATCGGGGTTGCTGGGCAGATAGACTCCGACCTCGAGTTTGATCTTGCGCAGCTCTTCTTCGATCTTCTGTTTCTTCTCCGGCTTGGGCCGTTTGATGAGCGGCTTGAGCTTGCCCGAAATGCCAGTGACCTCGTCAAAGAAAGCAAATTCTCGCTCGTAAAAGACCTTGTCTTCAGCAGCGAAGCTGTCAACCATTTTCTCCATCACACTGTCGAGCGTGGGTTTGATTTCATCCGGCACCTGGGCATCGTCGTCTTTGTACGAGTTTGCCTTCATGTTCCAGATGATCTGATGGGCAAACAGCTGAGAAAACTGTGCTGTTTCGAGGATATAACGCTCGACGTATCCCAAGTTATCGTATCTGAGGGTTTGGACAATCTGAGGGACATAGAAGAACGTGATGTCGACCGAGTGGCTCTCCAGTGCTCGCATTGCAAACTGAATGAGGAATGGATGGTCTTTGTATGCTGGCAAGAACATGGTAACGGCAGTGAGGGGGTTCACCGGTTCCCAGAATAGAAGATACTTTCCAGCAGTTAGCATATACCGGCGGCGGCCATAGAGCCTCGCAATTACGTACCTTCAGTTGCGAATTGATATCATCAGGAAGGTGCCCATTGAACATAATGGGCAAGGCTTCAGGCTCGGAAACCGCCTTTTCGGGCATGCTTAGAAGCAGTTGCCTGACCTCTCTGTGAAGGCGAGCGAAGTGGAATCTCGTCGCAAGCTCGATAGCAATTGCAGGATCTTGCCACCAGGCCGTGCGGACCAGAGGAGTCAGCACGGATTCAACAGCCGCCTTCGATGAGTTATGCGCCGACATAGGACCTCCATGCTGGCCCAAGGGGTTGATCCACACAATCAGCCGTGACTGTTCGTTTTCAAGCAGTATCTGAAGCAGCTGCTCCTTGGACTGCAAGGACTTGACATTGCCAACCGTGTGCGCTCCAATAAAAGACACCACCTTCAACGCAGCCAGAACATCCGAAATAAGGCGGACTTCGGTCTTCAGCTGAAGCACGTTGCTGCCAAACGACCATCTCGGTGAGTTTCTGAACCAGCTGAGGCCTGCCGACAGGATTTTCTCCTTAAGTCTCCATTGAGCAGTGGCCCCGATGGTGGTACTTGCGCGCAGCACCTTCAGGCCGAGCAAAACAATCTGGAACCGCAGCTCTCTCGCCATCGGGTGAGCAGTGGACTCCTTGAGCGCATCCATGGTGAGGTCCAGCATCCGAAGGAAGACCCTCTGAGTGTCTACGCTGCCCAGCCGCGTCGCATTGAAGTGGCTACTGAAGAATTGCAAAAGACGCGTGTGCGGCGAAAGCAGGTCATGAACGTGCTGCCTCCTTTTCGCCAGAGCCTTCTCCTCGCTCGGCGCGAATTCTTCCCGCTGGAAGAAAGGGTCCGGGTGCGTCAAAGCCGGGTTGAACAAGCCGACTTTTCGAGTAATCGAAAACTCCCACTGCTGAGCGATGCTGCTCAACAGCTTGGACTCCAGTCGCGGGTTCTCGTTCATCACGCCCAGCCACAGCGAAACTCCAAGCTTGATCGACTGCTTCGTGAAGAGGGCAAAGGGTATGCTAACCAGATAACGAGCGACGGCCGACTCGTCCCTGGGACTGCGGCAAAGCAAAGCAGCGGCCCTCCTCAAAATATCCCGTACCTCGTTCAAGGACGTGGCCTTCTTGCTGAGAATTCTAGCCTCGACGTGGGCCAAAGCTGTAGATGCGTTTGCGCTCTCCATCGCAGACGACTGCACAAAGGACGATCTGCGGTTCAGGTTCATGAAGCTCATCAGCTCGGCGCCGCGGTCAGGCAGCGTTTCGCCGTAGCGGTATTCCTGCCGTGTTGTGTACTGTGCAATCAGGTCTGATGCCGTGTTGATGTCGCAGTCGCCAACTCTCTCCACGGACTGGAGGCGGTTGTCGGACAATGGGATGATTGATCCAAGCTCCAAGGCAAAGGATCTTCCAAGCGAAATGTGCCCGTACGCGCCGTCGTCGTCGAACTCAGACAGGTACGTCTGCAAGAGGCCCTTGACGTCCAATGGGGCAAGGTTGATGGCAGTGTTTACCCAAACTTTGGCCTTTCGGTTAAGTATATCCAAGGTCCATCGTCGAAACTCGTAGTCGTCGGAGAGTTCTACGGTGACCTTACCAAGCTCGGAGGAGAATGTCGATCTGGGTGCGTAGAGATCCGTTTCGGCTTCGAGGCAGCTCGACCACATGAGCGAAAGGAGCTCCAGCAGCGCAAAAAGGGATGTCTTGTTGCACAGTGCCGAGGGTACGTCCCGTATGATGCGGTCGGCGCAGTTAAATGCTGCTTGCTGCACTCGCCCAATACGATGACAGCACTTGCAGAAGATTGACGCGAGTTGAGTCGCAGCATATTGCGCAGAGAAGGATGCGTCGGCGCCTCCGAGCGTCTTCCTGAGGTACTTGTCAAGAACCGCCGAGGCGATGCCCTCCATGGTGTTGCTGACTTCGGCCTTGCGCATGCTTGGCTCCAGGAAGTACGACAAGACCTTGGTGAAGTCGCCAGAATCCGCGCGTAGACTCTCGACGAGGTATGCTGCTTGGAGGAAGATGACCTTTCGGTAGCTCAAATTCTTAATATCGGCTGCCCTTGACGGTATGAGCTCGGTGAGGAGCCTCTTCTGCGTGGCTTCCCGCTCGCTGCTGTTCCCTCGTCGCAAGACGGTATTGAGCTCGATGTCGCTTTCAACTTGCTCACCTCGCTCGCCAGCGACCAAGGGCGGCGAATGGATGGCAATTATACGAAGCTCGTTCATGTATATCTTTCCGCGGTCTGCGCTGGCCGTAAAACCGTGCACGACGATGTTGAACCACGCATCTCGAAGCAGCGAGTAGGCTTCATCTTCGGCGAGAGGTTCGGAAGCTAGATCGTTACTGGCCATGAAGACGGCGAGAGGATGCAAGAGTTCCCCAATCTCCTGAGCCACGAGTTGCACATCCGACTCCTTGGCATGACTCGACGACTCGGCATCACCAAGAGAAATGATGCTGTCCAGCAAGTGCTCCCAGTATATGTCGAACAGGGGAGACTCGCGCCGTAAGTTGGCAGAGATATGGGTCCTAGCCTTCATTACCGCTGCCAGAAGGAACTCCTTGTTGTCAACGATGCCGATGTGGCATATTCTGCTGTACATCTTCAGCAGAGAGCGGAACTCGAGCTGTCCACCACTCAGGGCCAAGGTTGCAGCGCCGGAGATGACCTGGGCATCAACGTTGGCGTTGACCTTGTCGAGCTTCTGGAGAAGCATGGATTGGGCCAAGGCGGTGATCTTCTCGTCTTGGCATGCCGACGCAATGCCGCAGATGGCTTGCACAACGTTGCCATAGACAATTGCAGTCTCCTCATCGCCATTTATCTGCAGTGAAATGGAGCTTCCTGTGGAGTGTCGGCGAGCATAAACCGGACCAGAGACCGTCTCACCTCCTGCCGTGCCATTAGTTTGGCCGTTTGTGATCGCCCCTCCAGCTTCGGGGCTAAGCACGTTCCCCAGCGTGTACAGCGTTGTGATAACAGCGTCCTTGGAGAGCGCCTTCAGAATGAAGGCTAGGCTTGTTGCTGCCACGCGGACAGTGTCGCCATGTGGCGTGGTCTGGACAAGGAATCGGGGAAGAACGCGGCTGACCGTTGGAGAGAAGGCAGGAGAAACGCGGCATATCAATGCGAGGCATCGCAGGACAACGGAAGCGAGGGCATCATCTGCCATCTGGGACGAATCCTCCAGTGTCTCCTGCAACCAATTCATGAGGATGTCTGCGTCGGCCGCCTCCTCGTTGAGCAATGAGCAATTCAGGTATGAAATCATGGCTGCAGACTTGACGGCGTACGCCAGTTTCTGCTGACTCGACGATCCGAGTCGAACAAAGTCGGCGCCAGCTTCAATGTAGTCCATCTGTTCGGCCGCCAGGCTGGCGTACACTTCAATGGACCTCAGGTCACCATCGAGCAGTTGGCCTGGCCCTGGAAGGACGTTGCCGCCTCCAGACATGAGCAAGTCCAGAATGTGAGTGTTCCTGAGAGTCGATCCATCCGTGACCATCAGCGCTGTGCTGGAGAGCACCAACCACATGAAGCTCCGCTGGAGAAGCATTGCCCCCAAGGGCCTCCCTGACGAGGCATAGTGGCGGAGCAGTCGCTTCCATTCCTTGACTTCTCGGTCCTGGCTATGGGAGTTTCGAAGGGTCGAGAGCGACGTTTCAACCGCGACAAGGAATGGCTCTGACAGAAGCTGTTTGATCTTCTGAACCAATCCTAGCCGGCCGCCAGCCTTCCAAAAGTCTGCCTGAGCAGAAGCCGCATCCAAAAATCCCAGAAGCGCGAGGGCAATGGTTGCCGTGCGGACAGCCTCTTCCATCGGTGGGTTCTCCGGTTCGCTGGCTTGCGGGGAGACGACGCTCTCCGTGGCCCTGGTGCACGAGTTGGTGAATGCCCATATTCCGTCCGTCACAGTTTCCCTCAGGTCGATAAACTTGACTCCAAGCGCCAACAGGGCTCCGGTGACGTGGAAGGCGAGCGATTCGGTCGGCGAGGGCTCGATCTTGCGGAAGAACGGCGACGGAACGAAGACTTGGGAGTGAGCTTCGAGTATATACGGAATAAGTTGATAGGAGAGCTTCTGTGCGCTCTGGCTGGACTGGATAATCGGCGCCGTCTTGCACAAGGCCAGGAGAACCTCGAATTCGCGAATCGACTATTTCCAGTTAGTCGCCTGGTGTACGGGGTCATAGTTGACGGCGTCCGCTTACCATGGGAACTCTGCCCAGCAAGCCGGCTTGTTTTGCGCTGTATCCACCATGGGCGTACTCTCTGCCTCGGCCTCCCGAATGGCATGCCCTGCACAGCTTGTCGAGGTCGGACCGGTCGAAGGACGTCGTAGAGCTAGCCGCGGATAGCGAAGCTATCTTCTGCAGCGCCTTTGCGCGAATGTCACGCGTCATGGTCGCTGTTCAGGGAGCACGAAGGCCGCATGAAGAACAATGGATGGACGCAGGAGCTCCAAGAAAAGAGCCTCGCAACCAATTTCTTGGCGATTTGTTGTTGTTGAGAGCGCTGCCCCCCCCTGCGAAATGACGATTTCCTGTTCCAGGAGGCCGAGGCTCACTCACATCGCGTAGCAACACCCCGTGCTGGCTTAGTCATCAGAGCTACCCTGGTAGCAAGGCCAGGCAAGGCTCCAGACCTGACGCGTGCTTGCCAGCAACCTCAGCTCCATCCATCACCGACTTGGAGATCACAACCTCGCCAACGATTTGGCATTAGTGCAATCATCAACCTCGTCGACTCTTCGCACGGCACCTCGGAAGCCCTCACCAGCCGCCAAGATGGCCGCCATGTTCAGCCAGAACCCGGTCATGAACGGCCCCAACTACTCCTTCTCCGATGGTCCCAAGACCAACAACGGCGAGCTAAGGGAGCATCGCTTCAACCCGTGAGCTCTACTAGTGCAGAAGAGTCGCAAAGCGTTGGGCTGACATGACTGCAGCTACACCGACAACGGCGGCTCCACGCTCGGCATCGCAGGCGCCGACTTCACCATCATGGCCGGCGACACTCGTCACACAAGCGGCTACAGCATCAACTCGCGGATGGCCCCCAAGGTCTTCAAGATCGGTGGCTCCACGTCCTCCCAAGACGATGCCACGATAGTCCTCTCGGTGTGCGGCTTCGCCGCCGATGGCTCAGCCCTGCGGGATCAACTGGACACCATCTGCAAGATCTACCGCTACCGCCACGGCAAGCCCATGACCCTGAACGCCTGCGCCAAGCGCCTGTCCACGATCCTCTACCAGAAGCGATTCTTCCCGTACTACGTCACTGCGATGCTCGGCGGTCTCGACGAGGAAGGCAAAGGCGCCGTCTACTCCTACGACCCGGTCGGCAGCTACGAGCGGGAACAGTGCCGTGCTGGCGGTGCGGCAGGCAGCTTGATCATGCCCTTCCTGGACAACCAGGTCAACTTCAAGAACCAGTATGTTCCGGAAAGCGGGACGGGCCACGACCTCAAGGAGCGAGAGCGCCACCCACTATCGCGGCCACAGGTTGAGACCATCATCAAGGATGCCTTTGACGGCGCGGTGGAGCGACATATCGAGGTTGGCGATGCTCTCCAGATGATGATCATTACAAAGGACGGTATCGAGGAGTCGATATTGCCGATGAAGCAGGACTAGACGAGGGTGCCTTGTTGGTGGAGACTTGTGTATAACATCTGCTTTCTAGACAGGTTCAATAGAGACCTGACGTCCTATCCGAGCATGCCTGGAGATCAATGATACGACCTCGAGCCAAGAATCTGTGTTTACCTAGGAGATGTCCTATTATTAGCATCAGCAGTAGAGTTGTGCGAGGGAGGTCGGACCGCCGTTGTCCCAACCGGCCCATGAGGCTTTGTTGAACCGAAGACATCGGAAGCCTTCCTTTCAAGCCGGGCCCTCAGGTATATCATTTGTGGACAGGTTTCAGTCAATGGATCAAATAAAACTTCTCCTGTCGATACCATGCAGTTCGGAAATCCGGGGTATCTCTCATAAACCTGAGGCTTCGAGGTTCGCATTTCCAGCACGCTGGATGAGCGAGGGCCTTTCTCAGTCGCGGTTGCAAGTCAGAAAGGATTCGCGGTAAGTTGTTCCAGTGTATCCAAGCCCCGACAAGTTGAGTTGTGTTCATGAGCCAGTCAAGTCTTGCCACAAGGGATACTGGCCGAGCTTTCTTGGCTGGAGGTTCCGGCCAGCAGTCTTCGTACTCGACAAGCTCTTTTTGCTCGGGATGTCCGTTTTCAAATGTTGGTAAGCTATCGGCGAACAGCTGGCCAACAGGTTTGGCCGAGGCACGAGGGTATGTCTGCATATCGGCAGCAGATCCATCCTCGCCCTCTTCTTGGCGACATTTGTCTTCGACGGTCCTCTGGGACAACCTACATATTACGAGTACTTCGTACAGCAAGACGAGAGACATTGCCACGTGTTAGGGGGACATGAGTGCTGAATCTTCTAGTGGCGGAATACAGAACCAGAGGGCCCTTGAGGACACGCCTGCGGCTCCGGACGTCGCTGGTCCTGGTTGAGACGGGCGCGGAAGAGTCTCTGGCAATCCAGAGAGGCAGATGCACGCTGCGACTTGGGCGACCAGAGGCCGGTTATGCATACATGAAAGTCGCGGAAGCCCAACGGCACCCCAAGGTGGCCGCAGGATGACTCTCGTGGGCGTCTCAGTTGTCGATGTGCTCTAGGGTAGGCCGATATTTCGGTGAGAGGCCGCTCAACGAGAGCCAAACGATGTGAGCAGCAATGGCATTGCCACTCTGGACTAAACGGCACCAACTTTCAGCCCGTCTAGCTGGTCTTGTACCTTCGTATCCTTTGGACGTACTTTCGCGTACTCGACAAACGATGCCAAGAATGATCCCTCCCGGCATGTTCGAAGCATCAGCTGTTGGATGATGCAATTTGTGACATCTCGAAGCTCCGTCAATTCGCTCATTCTCAGGAACCATGCTGAAAAGGTGCGTCATCGTCGTCATCGATTAATGCTCGGAAGCTGCTGTGGAACCCTGGCGAGAGCTCCATCAGCACGGGCACCTGGCAAAGTCCAATGCCCTCTGCCGCGATGCGCGATGAGCTTCCACAGGTAACGACGTCATTCCGTGTCCAGGGACCTACCTCGCTATGTCGGGATAAGATCAGCGCCTGCAGTCCAGAACCTTGGCACCGCTTGGTGGCACAAGATGCATCAACTTGTCCTATCAACAGCCAAACGTCAATGACCTCACTAGCATTGGCCTTGCGCTGCCGTACCGGGACCAGGCAAACCCAAACAAGTGCTGCTATTGCCCGTGGCTGGGTCCTTTCTGCGAACGCAATGGCCCAACGGCGCTCAGAGTCGTCTCAGCCATGATGGATGTCGCTTCCGGAGCATTCCATCCGGGCTGACACAGAGCGAAGTTGCGGACGGGAGGCAAGCCACCGGGTCAAGGCTGGTCGTCCCCGGCACTGCTCGAACAGGGATGCAAGAATGCACGCCTTCCCCAGCCCGCCGCAGGACATCTGCCCTGCAGACCGGCGGCTCGAGCCCTTGTGGCACTCAAATTGCAGCGTGGCGTCGTGTGTATTCGCGCGAGTGAGCGCGATGTGAGCGAGCCCACCCTGCCGTGGTAGACATGGTGCTGGTGATGGCGGCCGAAATTGCCATGTCCGAGGACCATGGTGAAGTTCCAAAACCCCATGCGCGGCACCTGTTAATTCAACCAGTGGGAATCGCCACCGCCAATTAGAAGTCGCCCGAACCTGTTTTTCTGGGTGGCAAACCTGGTGGGTTGGAGGCTTGGCCAGCCAGTGATGGTGGCCTCTCTGCATGTTCATTGACACGGCATGTCCCCGTCCGATCGGCGACAAGCGGGCTGGTGGAGTACGGAGTGCTACCACTCCGGCCGCAGTGGAAACGACAAAATGACAAATGACCAGGCAAATGCTGCGAGTTCAAGGTCATCAACGTCCACCACAGGAGCCGCCTCTTCTGGGTCCCTTGGCTGTGGCCTGCACAGGTACCTAGGTACCTTAGGCATCCACCATCGATATGTGAACCTCGAATCTCTCCGCAATCGACGCTTGGGGGGCCTAGGCGCGACGACAAATCGTTTCGAGCTCCATCCGTCGAGTCAAGGTTTGCCCTGCAGCCTGCCGATCGGATCTGCTGGTAAGGGTCCACTGAGGTCTGGATTCCTCCGCACCCGCAGACCCCAGCTTGTGCAGGACCGCAGCAAGTCCAATGTGGTAGTGCCGAGCAGCGTATGCCATGAGGTTGATCGGCCGTCAACGAGATGCAGACGGCAGCTCGAGTCGTGGGGGCAGCCCTCGACTCCGAGTGACAGATGGCCACTGACGCACGCTGCTGCGAAGTACTTCCACGAACCTGGCTCGTCGTTCCTGAGCCTCTGAGAGGCCCTTGGTCATCGCCACCAAGGGTCCACGCAACACCTACCTACCTAGGTGCCACAAACTCAATTATGTCGGGATGTGGATTAGCCGCCAGCGGCATGTGGCCCGGCCCTACGAATTCAGGACGGGGAGCCACGTACCAAGGTAGCTACCTAGGTACTACATGTAAAGGCATGTATCCATTGGCCATGCCCAGCTGCTGTGGCCGTACACAGACGTGCTCCCGTCGTCGCTTGGCGGCATCACCTCTCGGGGCTGGTACTTGCCGGAGACACTTTGGACCCTGGTGCCGAGTGGCCAGGCACCTTGTCATCTGGTCCTTCACTCGTCCACATCCAGCCGCACTGCCCTACTTGTACATGGATGGGACGGAGCCCAACGCCGTGGCTTACACGCAGCAAGGACTGGGGTGGACGTCTGTACCTGACGAAGTGCAAGCGGCCAACAGGAAAAGACGGCCTCGACGCGGACGAAAACCAAACAGACGGCATTGCCTCGATCCACAATTTGCAACCTCCTTGTCTCTCTCCCGCAGGCTACCTAGAGAGCTCTGCTCTCCCGGTGGCGAATGTGGCTCCAGTGGCAGCTCCAGTTCAGCTCCCTTCTTCTTCCCCCGTGAATCCTTTGTCATAATTCCACAGCCAGCCGCAACTCCATCGACTCCAGAGCGGTAAGAAACCCTGGCACTGGTCCTGACTCCCCACCCCTGGCAGCCCTTTGGCATTGGATCCCGGGACCGGGGACTCGCACACAAATTACTAGCCCTTGGCTGCGGCTGCGTGGGACAAGAACGGCAGCCACGCTGTGCCGGACAGAACCCTCGCCCGCCCTCCAGCCCTCGCTCGCCCTCCCCAGCGTCGGCACGAGGCAAGGTACGTGAGCACAGAGTCGAGAGAGGGAGCTCTGTGGCAGAGCTCGAATCGAGGCGCCGAGAAGCACCCTAGGTACCTTGCCGTACTCCTGACACGCCTTACAGGAAGCTGGACGTGGGCTACCCACAAGTACGGTCCGGCACATAGGTACCTTGCCTTGCCCGTCAACCTGCCTCGCCTTCCCTTCTGCTTCGGCTGCCGCCATATTTCAGGTAGCTCGGTGGACGAGCTGTACTGTAAAGGGACAGGTACCTACCTAGCTTACCTAGGTAGGTAGGTAGGTAAGGTAGAGGTACCGTGCCTTGCACGTCACGGAGCTGCGGCTCGTCTGCTTCTGACGGGCATCGCCTTCTACCGTAAGGCAGGTACCTAATCCGACGCCTCCAGCCTGCCTGCCGGTGCCTTTCCAACTTCACCTCCCGCTGCCCACCCTGGTTTCGTCTTTCAGGCAGATTCTTACATCTCCCAGTGCAATCCAAGCCCTTGGCAGATGCCTGCTTTGCAAGCATTGCCCCCGACTTGGCCACTCGCAGCTCGGTAAGTCCTTGCCGGTCCCTCCTTGTACGAAACCCAGGGACTGGGTCTCTTGATGATGGCAGCTGCCTCTCATGACTAGTACCTTGCTCTGTACCTTGCCTGCTCTCAGTCCTGGACTCCTGGCGCAACAAGCCATTGGTCTCTTCCACCTAACAAAAACACCAACAGTTAGCTACGGGGCGTCGCTCTTGCAAGAGGCGTCGCCTTAACGAAATCTGCTGGGCCCTTGTTGCGCTCGTGCCTGGTTGCCAACCCACGCCGCCCCCGCCCTCCGCTTTGATTTCGAGAGTGCGTCGACCCGACAGCTCCCTTGGCCCTGTTAGGCTGCATCCCTGACATTTCGACACTCATAGTGAGCGACTTCTTCAACGGCTGCCTCGATTTCTCACCAAAGGGTTGGCCCCGGACTACCACCCTCAGACCCTAGCTGAGATTCGAAGCCATCCCGAGTGCCGGCTCCCCTATTTTACCGACCAGGCGGCCGAAAACCCCTCCCAGGAGCTCACTCCAGCTTGCTGCTGAGGCAGTCAGCCAGAAATTCTGTTGCTACACAGACCCCGAGCTTGTACCTCGCTTCGCGCACGCCCTAGTTGGGCTTCAGTCAGCCCTACCTCGGGTTTCTTCTCCATCGTTGTACTGGGTTTCCCTGACTCAACCTCCCCTTGATACCACCGGAGGGATTGGCGCATCCGGGACAACGCCCCGGGTAGCCTCCACATTCGACACGCCTTTAGCCTTCTACTGTAGGGCAGTCGTACTCCCGTCGCAGAGCATCCTGTCCCACAACTTGGCACCGACTAGCCACAGTGGTTTGACCAAGGGCAAGGGTTGTCTCCCCCAAATAGCTTGGTTATCCTGTGGCGTCCTCGTCGGTGGCGGAATTCGAATTCCAGTCTTCATAAGAGGAGGCACCTAATCGTCGGGCTTACCGTGCCTAGGACTGGCACTGACACCGGCACGAAAGGACGTGATTCTGTCACGGGTATTCATCCCTCGCTGTCATTTGTCCCTGCAATACCCACGAAACTCATCGCCTCGAGTAGTCGCGCTAACTGACACAACAGCATCAAGCCCGACTGAGATCGCCCCGTCTCCTCTAGGATTTCCAATGGGAGACCTTTCAGCCCCTCCGACCCCGGGGGCAGGACGAACCGAGCCCATTTCCCAGAGGCCTTCTGATTCCTCCTCAGGACATCTAGTCTTCGACGAAAAGCAGAGAGATACAAAACAGGACGCCGCCCTGTCGCAGCAACCTCTGGCCATTGCCCAGCATGCGTTTTCCTCTCAACCCGACATGGCAGCAGCACCACCACCATATGGCCAACCTCAGGGACCTTACGATATGACGACGATGGCGGGCAATCTACCTGCCGTTACTTACCAACCTGGTCAATACCCCCAGGGGGTACAGAGATACAACCACGCGACCTCGCCGCCGATGCTCCAGCAGATGCCACATATGGCCCCGTACGGGGGGCCGGCTCCCATGCATATGGCAAACCAAGGCTACTATGTTCACCAACCGCAGATGCCTCAATACTACGTCGCCGGCCCCGTGTCGCCGACTCAAGCGCAACCAACGATGCATGCGAGGCAGAACGTTGCGTATTACCCGAACCAAATGATTATGAACCATGCGCAGTCTGCCTTTTACTACCCTCAAGCGAACCAGTATCCCGGGCAGCCGCAGAACGTTGCGACCAACATGATGCCTGGACAGTACATGGTTGGAAGCCCGACAGGTCCCGATGCCCGAATGCTCCGCCCGACCATGGATGGACCAGGGACGCTGTCCCAAGACCATAGGCAAGATCAAGGTATGGTTTCGGATTCGACGCATCAAGGGATCTTGATTAAAGCTTCCCCAGACGAGTCGGGCAGCCGGCAGAAGGCCGTTCGAGGCCCGCCCAGGAAGCCCCGGCAGAGCGGTACGGAGTCCCACACCTCTAGAACATGTTCGTCGTGGCTAATCTCTTCTCAGGGCATGCCATCTGGATCGGAAATCTTCCACCGCAGACCGACCTGATGAGTCTTGTTCACCATGTTTGCAAGGAGACAGCAGGGCTCGAGTCCCTTTTCCTAATCTCGAAGAGTAACTGCGCATTTGCCAATTTTAAAGACGAGAAGACATGCGTGGCTGCCCAGCAGGAGCTACACGATTCGAAATTCCAATCCGCCCGACTCGTCAGCCGGTTACGAAAGAATACAGTTGAAGGAGCTACGGGCTTGACGGCACCGACTGGGCCAGCGGCGAGCGCCACGAGCGGTACAGCGCCGGGCGATTTGGCTCAAGACAGCGCTCCTTCGGAGACGGAGAGTCTGAGCCCAGTTGCCAGCCAGCTAGTCAAACCTAGGGTGAACCCTGCCGGCGAGGGCCGCGCTCAGCCAGACAAGTTCTTCATCATGAAAAGCTTGACCATGGAAGACCTCGAGTTGAGCGTGCGAACCGGCATCTGGGCAACGCAGCCTCACAACGAAGAGGTTCTTAACAATGCATTCAAGGTGGGTATTCAGGAGCGCTGTGAAAGCCAAGAACGACACTAACCAAGTCCAGACTGTCGACAACGTTTATTTGATATTTTCGGCTAACAAATCGGGCGAATATTTTGGATATGCAAGGATGGCGTCCCAGATCAACGAAGACCCATCTGCTGCGATAGAGTTTGCCCCGAAGACGCAAGCCACGACGACCTTGGACCTGACGAAAGCGATCCCTACCGAAGCGACTGAATATACGCCCAAAGGCAGGATCATCGATGATTCAACTAGAGGGACAATCTTTTGGGAGTCGGGCGGGGAGGATTCGGAGAGCGGATCCGACAATGAAAGCGAAATTTCGAGCGACAGAGGCGCCGGAACGGAAGAGGACACCAAGACCTGGGGAAAGCCCTTCAGGCTTGAGTGGCTCTCAACTAGCCGGTTGCCATTCTACCGGACTAGGGGCTTGCGAAACCCATGGAACTCGAACAGAGAAGTCAAGATTGCAAGAGATGGGACTGAGCTGGAGCCTTCTGTGGGGTGTAGACTCATTGGGCTCTTCAACCGAGTACAGAGTCCTGTGTTGGTATCGCAAGTCATGTGTCCGCCTTTGGCGATGATGCACGACTTTCCCCCAATGCTACCCTACAGCTAGTGGACGGATTCCGATCTGTGAGGATGTCGGATGTATGTTTTCCTGGAGGCGTTTCACCCGTCGTCTCTGAAGGGACTGGTCGCAATGGCGCTTGAGAGCACTCTAATGTTACAATATGACCATGGCGATTTGACAAATTGTATGGCAATATGCTGGACATGGCGGAGATGAAACCTCTCGAATTCAATCTTAATGTGGTTCTCGCTGGAGCCTGTCTTAACCAAGTGTCTACCTATGCCGTGACCATACCGAATTGCATGGACATGGTCATAACTGTCATAATCTACGCATATAAAGGCCAACTACTACGTATAACTGCTGGAGTGTGCATTCCACTTTTGTTGGCTCGTTTGGCTATACGTGTTAATAACGAGTGAAGAGCCATTTCAAATCAGCAATAGTAGAAAGAGCCAAGGTATGAATAGTGCTTGCGTTGCCGAGCTGTTGAAGACGCATCGGCGGATGCCCGCGAGTCCGCAGGGTGCCCCCTCGACTCCATTAATGCAACACTCCTTTATACAACGGTACCTTAGCCCTCGTATAAGTTAGTATGAGCAGCGAAGCGGGTGAACAACTCAAATTCCATCCTTTCAGCAGCCATTGGCCCATTCCTAATATCCTCCATAACGTCTGAGCCGGGGGGGGAAGTCATGCTCAAAGATCGGCTCCCCAGCCCCTCTCATGTTGGTGAGGATAGCCTGTCGGAAGTGCCACCGTAAGAGCTCGTCTACGGGTCGTCGTTCATCATCCAGGAGGCGACGATCCAGGAATGTTCCAGCAACTCCAACAATGTCGGATTGGAAACAGACGACCTTATAGTTATCCTAGCAATACTTAGTAGAAGGAGCAAAGAATTGGGAAAGAGAAAGAAACTTACATTAGGATTAATCGAGATGGAATATGTATTAAATCGTTGATGCAT
Source organism: Tolypocladium paradoxum (assembly GCA_002916505.1). NCBI lineage: Eukaryota > Fungi > Ascomycota > Sordariomycetes > Hypocreales > Ophiocordycipitaceae > Tolypocladium > Tolypocladium paradoxum. The sequence continues at coordinate 187,681 of PKSG01001062.1, read as the reverse complement.
ATCAGACCTGAGAAGGAGGCCATTCTGCACACTGTTAATCGTCCCTCCTCGGGTTGGCGGGAGAGTAATCCAACGGGCAAAGTTCTGGGCGATCCAATAACCTTCGAAGGCAAGAGGGAAGATATGTGCAGCTTCGAAAGAAGTCCATATGCCAAACCTTGCGTCGGGGTTTTCGGTCTTCGTTATGACACAACGTTGATCTCGTTGGCGTACTTGCTCCGTGAAGACCTTTGTTCGAGTTCCCGGGGTACGAGATGTGGTGGTCCGGAGTAGAGGAGCTTCATCGATGAGAGCGAGAGTACCGTCGGTAACGATAGCATAGTTGCCTGGATGAAGTGGTTGCGAGTCCCGGGGAACCGTTCCGCCGTGATCGTCGCGGAGGGAGAAGTTACGCTCAATGACGAGAAGGATATCGAGCATGAAGTAGAAATTGGAGTTGGTAATACCGCGTGTGAGGACTAGACCACCAAGAACAGTAGACTGATCTCTGTGATCATGGAAGCAGGGCTCGTACCCCAACGCCTGGCATCTTGGTGAAGTCGAATGGGTGGGTGGTGAAACGGGAGCCAGGGCCCAATTGGTGGCCACGGCCAGATGGCAGGGAAATGTAAACGAGCCAGAGGAGCGGGAGCCTAATACCTAGGTGCACGGGTACCGGTGCATGTAATATTGCACGGGTACCCATCCCGATTATGTAAGAACCGCCGGCCACTACCAAATGTGTGTGCTACTAGCTAAGAATCTAGATAGCAATGCCTACGAGTCTGCGATATGTACCTACGATGCCTACGTGTTACGTGCCTACGTGCCTACGAGCCTACGAGCCTGCGGGCCTGTGATACCTAGGCACGATGCGTACCTGCGATGCCTACGTGCCTACGAGCCTGCGTGCCTGCGAGCCTGCAATACCTGCGATGCGTACCATCGCAGGCACGTAGGCATTGCTATCTAGATTCTTAGCTAGCAGCACACACATTTGGTAGTGGCTGGCGGTGCTTATATAATGCCCACGGGTACCCGTGGGATATTGGAGCCACGGTACCCGTGGCTCTATGGGGCCCCAGGCCACCACCAAGTGTGTGTACGTCCGTACAGGCACCCAGGTACCTAGGCTCGTAGGCATCGCAGGTACGCATCGCAGGCATCGTAGGCTCG